>AWOL01S0053795.1:0-12197 GCA_000715115.1 Nicotiana otophora | reverse complement strand
AGTTTTTACATGAATATTAATTTTCCTAAAGTTAATCATCTTTCTTTTGCAGATGACACCATTCTATTCTGTAATGGAAACAAGAGGTCCATAAGATTGGTATTAAGTACCTTAACTGATTATGAGAAGATCTTTGGGCAACTCATCAATAAGAACAAGAGTTGTTTTGCAATGAGCACCAAGACCAATTTGGTCACTATCAATAGAATGAAGGCTATCACTGACATAAAATTCCAAAAATTCCCAATCAAATATCTGTGTTGCCCTCTCACAACAGGGAGAAAGAAGATCNCTTTATTTTAAGTGCTGAAATTCTTTCTCAAATGATGAACAATCTTTATAATATAGTGGGTTATAAAAGTTTTTACATGAATATTAATTTTCCTAAAGTTAATCATCTTTCTTTTGCAGATGACACCATTCTATTCTGTAATGGAAACAAGAGGTCCATAAGATTGGTATTAAGTACCTTAACTGATTATGAGAAGATCTTTGGGCAACTCATCAATAAGAACAAGAGTTGTTTTGCAATGAGCACCAAGACCAATTTGGTCACTATCAATAGAATGAAGGCTATCACTGACATAAAATTCCAAAAATTCCCAATCAAATATCTGTGTTGCCCTCTCACAACAGGGAGAAAGAAGATCGAATTTTATTCAGATATTGTGAACAAACTCATAGGTAGAATCAGAGGATGGCATACCAAACTCCTCTCCACTGGGGGAAGAGTCATCCTCATCAGACATGTTCTTCTGGCTCTCCCTATACATCTACTAGCTGCAGTGAATCCACCAAAAGGAACACTAGAGCTCATAGAGAAATTTGTAGCTAGATTCTTCTAGTCAGGGCAAGATAGTGGAGGAAAGTATCATTGGGCTGTATGAAAAAACTTGTGCTACCCTTATTGTGAAGGTGGTGCTAATTTTAGGAGGCTCAGTGATACCTGTAAAGATTTTAGAGCTAAACAGTGGTGGCACCTTAGAACAACAAACTCTCTCTGTGGGTCCTTCATGATTGCTAAATACTGTGATTTGAAGCACCCTATTACTATTAACTGGAATAAGGGGAACTCACAAAACTGGAAAGCCATTTGTGATATCAAAGAAGAAATGGAGCTCAATATTGTTTGAAACATTGAAAAATGAGATGTCTCATTTTTGTTCGACAACTGGTGCCCATTGGGACCTTCAAACAAGATTACTTCCACAGAGGTCTCCCTGCCAAACGTTACGCTGAATGAAATTCTACAACACAACACCTGGAATTAGAACATGCTCACCATTCAACCAAATGAAGACACCAGATCTCATCTTTTATCCTTGGACATTGAACTGGAGAACAATAGCTATGATAAAGCTAACTGGAGCCTTTCCAACTCAGGAAAATTTACCATCAGCTCGGCCTGGAACTCTATTAGGCAAAGGAATAACCATAACCCTTTATATAGTAACTTATGGACAAAGGACATACCATTCAAGATGTCTTTTCTCTTATGGAGAGCAGTTGGTAATAAACTCTGCATTGACAAGAGAGTGCCTAGGGTTGTAGTTACTCTAAACCCCCAATGTTATTGTTGTTGCCCTGCCATCAACCGAACTGAGCTTGAGGACATTAATCACCTATTCTGTCAAGGTGATCTTGCTAGGAAAATTTGGAGGAATTTTGCTGGCCCTTTGGGTATTGGATGGAATTTCAACAGCCTGAACATGACTCTTTGGAGTTGGTGGAACCCTTCCAATCCAATCATGAGATTCATCACCAAGAATCTCCTACTTATCATTTGCTGGGAGCTCTGGAAATCAAGATGCTGCAACAAGTTTGAAGGGACTAGACCCTCAATATATATAACCAGTTCTAATATCACTATTTTTCTTTTGCAGATAATCAAGAAATATTTTAGCAGAGTTCGTATTGGAGATAGCTGGAGCAGCATATACATAGCATGTGACGCACACATTCAACAAACTAGCAGTTTTCCAGTAAAATGGATCAGACCACTTGCTCAAATAGTCAAACTGAACAGTGATGGAAGTTGCTCTAATGGGCAATGTGGAGGGGGAGGTATTATTAGAGACCAAGAAGGAATTTTCATCACTGCCTACTCTTATCTCTTTAGTAGCAGGCACCAGTAATTACGCAGAAGCTGAAGCACTACTCTTTGGTTTGAAATGGTGTGCCGGCAGAGGTCTAGAGAGGGCCATAGGAGAGTCTGACTCACTCCTAATGGTCAAATGTGCCAAAAGGGAGTGGAACCTCCATGGAATATCAGCAACCAAGTAAAAGAGATCCAAAAAATGATTGAAGTCCACAACTTCAACATCAATCACTACTTCATAGAAGCTAATAGACCTGCCGACAGCTTAGCAACTCTGAGTCATAGAATTGAAGGAAACAAGATCTTCAACCTTTTCTCTGATCTGCCTAGCCATATAAGGGGACTAGTAAATATGAAAAAATGGAGCTTAACTACCTTCAGAATAAAACACATAAAACCATCTAACATCATCTATGATCCTCCTTGAGCTAACTTTGTTTTTGCCATCATTTAGTTAGGATAGAGAGTAATAGTCAAATCTCAAGGATTATGTACAAAGTTTCGGATGCCAAACTCAATATGTAACCTTTTGCACATCAACGATCAATGATGACTGTTTAAATAAATTAAAAAAAGAGTAATTTAAACTCAAGTCCATAAAAGGAACAAAAGCTCACAAAGTGCGGACCGCAGAATTTCATCTTTGGCCGCAAATGATGAACGAAAGGCTAGTAGACTTTTGTACAAAGTGCGGACCGCACATGAATTGTGCTACCGCAAAATATGGCTGGGAACAAAGTTCAGAGAATGTGCAAAATCCCAAGTTTCTAAGCCCTTAGAAGTGCGGACCACACAAGAATTGTGTGGCTGCAGACATAAAAGTGCGGACTACAGAAGACCAAGTGCTACCGCAGTTACAAATCTACGGACCGCAGAAAGATTGCCTTGCTGTCGCAGATCAGAATTATGCGGCCACAAACCTCCAGTCCTGGCAAGTTGAAGAAATCTGCAGACCGCACATGGAATTGTGCGGCCGTAGAACCTCCCGAAGGGAATTTTTGTCCGAAATTTCCAGCGCTGTATAAGTAGACAAGTTTCATAATTTTAGGTCAACTTTTGACATCAACAACTACAATAGTCATTTCTCTTTACTTCTTTTAGTGGTTTTTCATATTTTGGGATATTTTAACATTTATTTTATCATTTGGATTTCACAATATGAGTTTATTTATCAATTTTTCTTCTATTTCTTCAATTTCAAGTATGAGTAGCTAAATTTTTACTAGGGTTGTAACCCAACCCTACTGTGTAAACATTATGGGTGTTTAATTTGATGCGTGTTTATGGTTAGGTGTTTATTATTTAGCCTTGTTCATGCTTTAATTTGTGGAATTAATGGTTGCAAACATTAGTTCTTGCCTATTTGACTTAGAGCCTGTTTGGATTGGCTTAAAAAAGTAATTTTTCAATAGAAATAGTTTTTAAGCTAAAAAGCAATAAGTTGGGATTGCCTAGCTTCTTGCTTTTGTCTTATTTTAAGCAGTTTTAACTTATTTTAAGCACCTTTTGATTTTGCCAAATACTAAAAAGCTAAAAATAGCTTAAAAGATGATTTGACCAGCTTAAAAGCCAATCCAAACACCCTCTTAGTCTCTACTTGAGAAAGAGAGACTTAGTCTAGGACAACTTGACTAACAAGAAATTGGGTCAATCAAGAGATTGATAATCCTAATTAAAGGGTTCAACCTAGAGATAGTAATAACCAGACTTGAGTTTTTATCAACCGTTCTGTGCAATACCCATTTAGACTTGAGAAATCCAAATTGAGCTAAATCACTCTTTGACCGAGAGGTATTGAGTGGGTAATTGAGAGTTGATAGCTATAATATACCCCGATCAACAAAACAAACATTAAGGTATATAGTCCTAGGCTTTTTACAAAATATGAAAAACAACAAAAATATTTCTCGTAGTTTTATTTCTTAACTTTGCAATCTCAGTTTTAAATTAGACATAGAAACAACCCAAATTTGTGGAAGAGTAAAGTAAGATAGTCAAACTCACATACTACAATATATACTCCTAACCCTCATATATAGCTCCCTCTGAAAATCGATCCCGATTCTTGTTGGGTACTATTATTGCAATCAACCATTTTATAACCTTGATTTGAGGTGTGAAATTAGACGAGATCATCGTGCTCGCTTAGTTCGATGGCCAATTTGGCTAATCTGCCTGAAAGTTAGGGTTTGTGTAAAATACTTCTTAAGGGGAAAGTCGTGACAACCAAGATGGGGTGGCATTGGAAATAGAGTCTAAGCTTCTATAAAACTATGACTAAGGCCAGAGCCAGCTTTTCAAGATGGGGGGTACCTAGTCTCAGCGTCGACTAGTGTCTTGCTAATATAATAGATGGGAGATTATGTACCTTTATTTTATTGGACTAAGACTGCGCTCACAACTACTTCAGACACGACGAGATAAATAAGGAGAGGCTGTCCTGGTTCCAATTTTGAGAATAACGGTGGTGGGGATACGTACACTTTTAACTCCTTTAGTGCTTGGACGCACTCAGAGGTCCATTGGAGGCCGTTCTCCTTTTTGAGTATGCCGAAGAACTTGTGGCACCTATCGGAGGATCGCGAGATGAACCTTGACAGAGCGGTGACACGGCTGGTTAGTTTATGGACTTGCTTTTTGGTGGTCAAGTGCTCTGGTATACCCTCAATGGACTTGATTTGGTCGGGATTGATCTTGATACCCCACTGCGACACTAGGAAACCCAAGAATTTACCCGAGGCCACGCCGAATGCATATTTCTCGGGGTTTAATTTCATGTCGTGTTGATTGAGTATGCTGAAGGCTTCTCTTAAATGGTCGATATGATCTTCTTTCTTTTTGGACTTGACCAGCATGTCGTCGATGTATACCTCCATCATTTTTCCGAGTTTTTCTTTGAACATCTTCGTCACCAGCCGTTGGTAAATTTTCCCCTCATCTTTCAATCCGGAAGGCATGACCCTGTAGCAGTACGTCCCCTGGTGGGTGATGAAAGTGGTCTTTTCCTGGTCCTCTTCCTCTATAAGGATCTGGTTGTAACCCGAGTAGGCATCCAAGAAACTCAGCAACTCATGCCCGACTGTCGCATTGATGAGCTGGTCGATATGAGGTAGCAGAAATGAATCCTTGGGGCAAGCTTTGTTCAGGTCGGTGAAATCTATGCACACCAGCCACTTGCAGTTCTTCTTTTTTACAATGACCACGTTGGCGACCCATTGGGGGTACTTCGACTCTCTAACATAGCCATTTTCCAATAATTTTTCCATTTCTTAGCGCACCGCATCATTGATTGCGGAATTGAACTTACGTCGAATCTGCCTTACTGGGGGGTAGAGTGGAGCGATGTTCAATCTGTGTGTGGCGATCTCCTTTGGAATACCTGGCATATCTGCATAGCTAAAAGCAAACAAGTCCGCGTTAGTAATTAGAAATTTGTGAAACTTACCCAGTTCTTGGAGTTTGCAGCCAATGTAAGCTTTCTTGCTGTGGTTATTGACGTCTAGTTGAACGAGGTCGAGGTCCTCTATGGTCGATTCTGCTACTTTAGTCACATAAGGGTCTCTGATTACGTCCTCGATGTCGTCGCCTACCGACCTCCACCCTGTTGATTGCTATGCTTCCTTCTTTTTATCTCTCATTTGTTGGGTGGCCGTGTAGTCCAGGGCGATGCGGTAGCACTCTTGGGATTTGCATTGTTCCCCGCGTATGCTGAATATGCCCCATGGAGTTGGTAATTTGATGACTTAGTACATGCTGGAGGGTATGGCTCTCATGGAGTGTATCCACGGCCGCCCTATTATGGAGTTGTATGCCATGTCCTGATCCATGTTGTGGAATGTGGTCTCAGAGTGACGACACCCGCCAGGCGGGGAGTGTGATCTCGTCAGATGGTTGTTCAAATGCATTGTTAAAGCATGTTAGTGTGATGCAATGTGGTACTAGCTTGTCCTCAAGTTTCATTTGTGTGAGTACTTGGGGATGGATAATACACGCGTCACTCTCGTCATATACCATAATTCATCTTATGTCGGTATCTAAAATTCATAAAGTAATAATAAGAGCGTCATAGTGAGGGAATGTCAAACCGTTGGTATCTGACTTATTGAAGATGCTACTTTCTTCGAGTTCATCATACCGTTATTAGGTGATCGACCGTTTGATCTTGTGGGTCGTGGTGAACTTCACGGTGTTGATGGAAGCTTCATATCCACCGCTAATAATCATGTGGATGGTGCGGGCTGGCGAGGGTGGCTTCGGCGGCCCTTGATGTTATTCGCGTCCCCTGGCAAAGTTGGTCCTTCCCCGACTGCTCAGCAATTCTTTGAGGTGTCCCTATCGCAACATGTTTACGACCTCCTGTCTTAGGGCGATGTAATCTTCGATTTTGTATCCTCGCTCTTAATGGAACTCGCAAAGGGCGTCTGATTTTCTAGTGTTCGGCTCCAAACTCATCTTTTGTGTCCACTTAACCTTTACTCCGAGCTTCTCCAAGGCGTAGACGATCTCTGTAGGTGACACACAACAATTATGAGCGGATAGTAAATGAGGCATACCTCTTTCATTTCAGTGAGTCCTTATTCTTGATCGGGCTGGGCCTTCTTCATGGAGAGGTGAGGATACATTGATAGTTCTGATATATGGGGAATGTTGTTCCCGATTTGGCCGTGAGGCCGCTGGATCTCTTCTGATGTCACTTCTCCGATCTTTCCTGGATTCTGCTTGTACCGAAGTTAGTCGATAAGTCATCTCATTGAGGTCTTCTTCGTCTGCTCGAACTTCGGCACTATATGCATTATCTATTTCGTCCCAAGTTGTTGGGGGTATTTTATAAGCCGACTTAATAATTTTCTTGTCGCTCTTGAACCATTTCTGTTCAACCTGTTTTGAAAAGCGGCTACCGCCATTCCTTCTGATATATTGGGCAAAGTCATTTTCACTCGGTTGAAACAGGCGAGGAAGTCCCTTAGTCCTTCTCCCGTGGACTATTTGATAGCAAAGATATCATAACTCTTGCCTCGGCCTTCTTGGCCCCGGCATGGGCCATCACGAACTTATCGGCAATTTCTTCGATGGAATGAGTTGGCAGTTGCGAGTACCAGGTTAATGCCCTTCCCATGAGGTTTTCGCCGAATTTCATCAGCAGAATGGAGGATACTTATTCTTTGGCGAGGTCATTGCCTGTCACAGCGGTGACGTAGTGGGTCACATGATCCTCGGGATCGGTCGTGCCAACGTATAGTTTTAGGTAAGGCGGCATTTTGAAAGTCTTTGGTATGGCATATGGGGCAACACTATCACTGTACGGCTACTCGACGAACCGACCGACATCTCTCTTCGAAAATAATTTAGGAGCGCTCGGTATTTTATCGACCCTTTTTTGGTACTCTTTCATTTGATCCTGAAGTGCCTTGTTCTCATTTTTCATTTCCTCCATCATTTTCAGAATGGTTGTGAGAGCGTCATCGCCTACATTGTTAACAATATTTTGAGTGATACTTGTCATCACGGGTTGGGCGGGGGGAGGTTGATCATGTAGCTCGTTCACTGGTGGTGCAACACAGGTTCTCGAATTTACTGCGGCCGCGTCTTGAACGGGTTTGTGGAGGACGCTGGTCAGTGTATCAATCAGACAAGCCTCAAGGAGTTTCTTTATCGCTGGCGGTATCTCCTCTCCCACGGATGTGGAGGCTGTTTTGCCAAGGGATTTTGTGATGCTGCAGTGGGGAGGGGTGATCCACCTCGCGTAGGGGAGGCATTGGGCGTTGTGTCCTCGTCCACAATTTCAGAGCTTTCGTGGATGATGTCCATGAGGTTGGTTGGGAGGTCACTCATTATTCTCGTTCTTTCTTCTCTGTTACCTGCCATGTTAGATTTGTGCATGCAGAGAGAAAAAAAGGTTCTTCATTTCATTTATTTTGCATCGGCAACCGGTGCCGGTAGTAGATCTAGAAGAAACTAAAAAGACTTAAGTTAGAGATCCCCACAGTCGGCGCCAAATTGTTTGACCAAAAAATATAATCTCCGGTTAAACTATTAAATTTACGTAGTATGTGGTTAAATCTAACTAAGGATAATAACTCTAGATATTAAGCATAAAAACGTATAGTAGATAGGACATATTCCGTATATGGTTGGTGATAATAAATGTAAAATACTCTTAAAGTAAGAACATCAAGGGTGATATAACTAACAGTAAATGTCAATAAATGACATTTAAGTAAATAAAGATGATGATTCACCCGATAATAGATGGGTGGAACGAGTATTTTGTCGACAATGATGAATGACAGATAGATCCAAGATTCGCATGAACAATCCTCAAATCTGATGGAAAAGTAGAGAATAATATATGAACAAGAATATTTGTAAAAAGGTAATCTTTGTGTTTTTGCTAGAGAGAATCATTTTCTCAAAAGTGTTCTTATGAGAATGAATATTACCTGCCCCTATCATTGCCTCTTTTTTCCATATATATGAGGTTTCTTTCCTAGGAGATTTTAATAGTACAAATGTAGGGAATATCCACTAGAATATTCCCTTTTAGTATCATATCCTGACAAATTAATTGTTACAAGTCTTATTATCAATAGTCAATTTCGACTTCGACCCTCGCTGACATTTTGACTGCAATATGTCAATATCTCGATCACGATTCATATCGATACCTCGATCATTGACCTCGTTGCATCTTGAGCGAGCTCGACCGATAACTTTCTTTATAAGACTGATATTGGCCTATACAAATACCAAATCCTCTTTGATTTTAAGGACAAAAGACCGAAAGAGCGGCTGACATTTAGGTGCCTATCTATTTAACATGCATAGCGGAAAATTCATACTTAGTGACAAACCTAAAAGCCACTGGTCCTTCTGTATTTATTGAATCGGCAAAATATTGGATTAGTTCAAATCTATTTACTAATGCATAAATGTATAATCAAATAATTGAAAGGGATTGCTATGTTTGTTTTTTTCGATTTTTCACTGTTGGAGATAGTTATTTAGGTTGCCTGTTACCTTTATTTTTCTAGTGGTTTAGTTAGTTGAACAAGTTGCCTTCCTTTTTATACTTGGTAATGGAGACCAAAATACATACTTTAATGCCGATTCAAAAAACTGGAAGAGGATAAGAATTATTCAACGGGTATCCAGAGTGAAAATTCTTTATAATTTCACTTAATTTTTAGAGCTTTTATCTTTATCTCACTGACTCAATTACTTGTATTAGATGTGCCAAAATGGTTTAAAAAAAACAGTTATTCATCTATATTATCCATTAAAAAATGGGTTGGATAATGAACTTTTTAAAAACGGGTCGAATATAGATAAGAACCATATTATCCATTTAGAAAATGGTTAACTAAACGGATAACTAATGTATTTAACTTTTACATTTGTAAAGCCTTAAATTGGGGGTTTCTCAAGATGGAGAGACTAGGAATTCTCCCAAAAGTGATCATATTCAAGAAACCATAGATAATATGGATATCTATATTATTCGCCAAATAACCTGTTTTTTATCCGTTTCAAATATGAGTCGGGTCGGATAATTTATCCATTTTTTTAAATTACCCATTTTCGACCCGCTCATATCCGACCCGAACCGCATGTTTGCCACCCCTACTTGTAATTAGTTGGTCGATAGGCATTCTTTTTGCTGAAATGCGGGACTCTTTGGGCTATTCACCTTTTGGGCTTCAGAGTACATTATATTCTTGAAAAAATGACACTGTATAACCGTTGTAAAAATAATAGCCAAAAAATATATCAAATTTATATATTTTTTGTTTATATATACTTTATTTATGTTATATACAAAAATTATACAAGTTTTATATATTTTTTTCGGCTACCAAATATAAATAATTTCTGACGTGGGCTAAAATTGATAATACCCCTACATTCTTTTGTTAGGCTTGCTAGCTTCTTTAGTCTTTGGGCTTTGATTGAGTCGAACTGTATTCAGGTCCATCTTGGTTTGATCAGCTGTTTCAAGGTTCATCTTCTTTCAAGGGTAGTTTTAACTGAGCAATTGATGTAGATCTTCACCTTACAGAAATGGATACGATGAGGTGACAGTCCATCTTTTAGTAATGCTTCTTTTGCGTCGGATTAGTTTCAGCAACACAGAATGTAATAAGTGATGACAGGTAAATTATATAAGCCCAATGGGCACATGATTTTCCAAATCTAGCATCATGTATTAGGTAAATCAGAAATGGATATGGCAGATGACACGTTCATACTTTGTTCTCTCCAAAAGCAACTTCCAATGTTAGGGTGTGTTTGGTACTAAGGAAAATGAATGGTTTTATCCTTGTTTGGTTAGAGAGTAGAAAATATTTTTTTAAAAAATAATTTTTTATGCTACTCTCCTCACCATCTTTCCCCAAATCCCTATGTTTGTTGTGTAACCCCCCTCCCCCAAATGCTCAATATTTTTAAGACTCTATTTTAAAAAAAAAATTAATTATTCTTTTAAAAATTCATACAAACCTAAAGGAGTTAATGTGCTGTTTTTGAATTTTAAAAACCGATGAAATTTGGTTTGATTTTGGTTTTAATAAAAAAATAACCGGAAAAAATTGAACCAAACCGAATATAGAAGTAACTATTTAAATTTATTATTACAAGTATATATATGTATATTTTTATATCAAGTTTTTAAAATTTTATGGTACATATTAGTCGTTTGTATTTTTAGTCTAGTTCTTTGCTATTATAATAATCTAATTCTTTGTTTTTATACTCTAGTTTGATTGGTATTTTTCTTTTGTTAAGTACAAGAATTTATTTCATGTTAAAAATAATCGATTTTTAATTGAGTAATTAAATTTTTCATCACTATTTGATTCAATTATCATCAATATATCTTGGTAAATGATAGATTTATCAAAGATCAATTGGTTTGATAGTATTACATTGAAAATGTAGTTGTCGGAATATGTGTTTGGTAGTGTATGTCTCATATTTAAGAAAAAACTCGATAATCAACCGGAAAAATCGAAAAACCGACAAAACCCGACTCGATAAAAAACCGACTTAATTGGTTTGGTTTGGTTTCAATATTTGAAGAACCGACTTATTTGATTTGGTTTCTTTTTAGAGAAAAATCGATCCAAACCGAACTATAAATACCCCTAATTTTACCTACGGAAAGAAATTAGACAAAAGCAAGCGCCAAGTGAAGTTTATAAGCAGAGCGAAGAGTGCACAAGCGGTGGAAGAAGGCTGAGAAATGGCCTGAAATTTATATAGCCCTGTTTTTTCAGCTGCTTTTAATGTGTCAACTATTGGATCTTTATTTACTCCCTCATTTACCTGATATAGTAATTAAAATGTTTAACTTTCAAATTAAAAAATTTCACAACTTAAAAGGCTTACTAAAAGATTTGTTTTTTTGCGTGAATATGTCATTTGAAAGTACTGGAATGGGCAAGGAAAATGACAGGAGTTCAAAATCGGGTCTCGTAATTTCAAGAATAATATTGGGTAAAAGGATGCAGTACTTCTCCATATACAACCTGTGACAATAAGTTTACAGGTTGGCAAAGCAGTGCCCCTCTTAATTTCCCCTTTTACCAAATTCCTTTTAATTTTTAAATGATAAAATGTTGACGTGGCTTCCTGGTTCAGTATTCGATACAAATGTCACCTCTTATTTATACCTCCCTTTTTTGTTTGCTCTATTCATTTCTCCATTCAAATCACATGCTTCCATCTTTTACGAACACCAACTGAGTCGGTTCACTGAGTCTAAACCGGATCTAGTGTTCAATTAGCAAAATGGGTATTTGCAGTTCGTGTGAATCTACATCTGTCGCTACAGCAAAATTGATATTACAAGACGGAAGATTACAAGAGTTTCCATACCCAGTTAAAGCTTCATACTTATTACAAAGAGATCCCACAGTATTCATATGTAACTCCGACGAAATGGAATTTGGTGACGTGGTTTCAGCCATAAGAGCTGACGAGGAGCTTCAACCGGGTCAACTTTACTTTGCGTTGCCTTTGAGCAATCTGAAACGTAGGATTCAGGCTGAGGAAATGGCAGCATTAGCCGTTAAGGCTAGTTCTGCATTGAATAATTGTGGCG
>AWOL01S0053792.1:0-68328 GCA_000715115.1 Nicotiana otophora | reverse complement strand
CTGTTTAGCCAATGATTTTTCTTTTCCACTTTTAAAACAAAATCAAAGCCCTTGAATTCCTAAAAATATGTACTACTTTACAGTCATTTCTTTAGCATTAATCAACAACAATATCTAGATCTCTCTTTCTCTAAATCTATTTCTGTGATTTTAGTTCCTCGTTTTTGGTACATAACAATTGAGATAGTGATGGTATTTTATCCGGATTATGGGCTAACTGGATCGGACATAGAGACTATCCGATTCGTATCCTGGCTTGGCAAAGCACCAGACAACCGGAGATTCAAAGGTTTTTACTTGCAGCCATGGCGTGGTCGTCTCTCTTTCAACGATCTGTCTTTGCAAATCTGAACCTCTTAGTTAAATACTTTTGGGCTAGCCATTAGAATTACTTTTGGGCTATAAAATAAATATTATAATTTTGGACTATCGGGTGTTAAAAGTTTGGGCCGAGTGACTATAAATGAATTTTGCTCAAACAAAAAGCTACATATAAAGTAGAAAGTAGCAAGCCCACATTTCGAGAAGGACATTGTGAAAGAAAATGCTATTCTTGATACTTATTGGCAAAATTTGATGGTTTATTGGTTTGACTTTGCTATAATTAGTACTTCTAAATATAGATAGAAGAATTTCGAATAAATAAGTATTTATAATTATTTTTTTATTCAAGCAAAAAAATGCAACAATTCTTTCCAATGACACTAGTCGTGTAAACGAGGGAAGGGAAGTTTATAGGCTTGATCTTGGTAATACTAACAATCACCTAAAGGTAATGTACGATTCACCATTGAAGTTTATAGTCTAATAGTACTAGTTAGAATTTAATAAATATCGATTTAGTTCTTCATGCCCCTTCATCCCTTCTCCTTTTATGATTAATACAAAAATAATTAAAGAAAAGGTGATTTCCAGTTTGTGCATGGGCTCAGTTAGTTACATGTGCCGGTGACGAGAAGAACTTGTAAAAATAGCACGGGCTAGTCAGTTTTCGTACTGGTAATTTAAAAAATAGTCACTGTTTGTAAAGTCATTTAAAAATAGCCACTATTTTGCTGCAATACGGACCGGTCCAGCATAATATACTGGAGATTGATGCACATGTGTATGAATACGGACCGGCCCGCGGGCTAAGTGGGCCCAACAGATACTTTTTAAATTTTTTTTTATAGAAATTAAAGAAAACAATATTAATAAAAATATCTAAGGCAATTCCTTATAAACTTTATTATAGAATTGTGACCTAAATTTTTTAATTCAAATTTAAAGACAAAAATATTATAAAGAGATATTCAAAGCAATGCATTATAATTTTATTATAGTATTAAAACAATATGACAATATCTTTCTTAGTCTTCCTCCCCCCTATGGAATGAGCACAACAAGGTGCTAATACCACCATTGAGAAGAAAAAGAAACTAATCAAGATGTGCCAAAATACAAGTTAAATAATACATACTAAGTTTTGTTCATACAAGTTACATGGTATCTCTTACAAACTTCATAAATCCATCAAGGTCCGGAGAAATTTTCGTTGGTGGTGGCGGAAAAGAAGCTTGGTCATTACCGCTTCCGGGCGAAGCAGCATCCTCCGCAAGTTCATCTAGCATTTCTTTGTAAGCTTCGTCTACCTCTGGTTGTGATTCAGCAAGTCCAAATTTTTTTCTTTCCGAACGGATCCAATCTCTGAAAAGTACTAATTTTTTCAAGCTCTCCCTCATAGACGCTCTATAATCACGGAGTTGAAGTTTTGCTTGACTAAAGTGCCCTCTGATGCCACTGTTGAAGTTTGGATAGTTAAAATGTCTCGGGCCATCCTTGAAAGAACCGAAAAGTATTTTTCATTGTCCTTCCACCATTCCATTGAAGGAGCCGTCAGGATTCACTTCCTCAATTTTCTGTGACAAAAAAATTTTAAGCTCATTTAGTTGTGAAAAATCACTACTACTAGAACCTTGAGAATCCCTAAACCTTACCCAAGTACTAAGTGCTCTTACTCCCGCAGTTCTTTTAGATGATTGAGAATCAGAAGAAGGAGTTGGAACATTTGGTCTAGCATGATCTAATGCAACTTGATAAGCATTATAAATAGTTTGAGCATTTATTCTAATTGAGGCTATTACTTTCGGAAGTTTAGACAACTCCTCATCTTCAAGTGCTAAACCTTTATAAACAGTTTCATACCAAAATTGAGGATCTCCTAATTTCATACAAGGATTTAACAACGCAGCAACACCATAAATAAAGGGAATAGGGAAACAATATTTTTTAAACTTTTTTCTCATAGAATCAATAGCATGTTTATAAATTTTCTCACCCTCTGAAAAATGAGCAAACAAATTTGCAAGTTCTGCAATATAAACTAAACAGTTAGAAATAGTAGGATAATATTGCCCAGAAAATTTATTTGTAGCAATAAACTGCCCTGTGTGACGAGAATTAATTATTTTATAAGAAATAATGCGCTTTTGCATTATCTAATCCTCATCAATCCAATGACTGGTAACAGTAAGGTAATCACAGTCATTACTACTTCTACCAATATCAGTTGTAATAGTAACACGATAATTTATATGAGTAAATAAATAGCGCAAATATTGTTCATATTCATGTTTATATTATATTAATAAATATCGCTCTTTACGGTTGTGCGAGGAAAACCTTTATAAATAGGATTAAAAACTTTTCTAATATAATGCACAAAGTTAGGGTCAGAAGGAAAACTACAGGGTAAGCACATAACAGTAACTATTTTTGCCAATTATTTCCGATCTTTTTTGGATCATAATATAAAATACCACCGGTAATAGTATTAATTGCCGGTTGAAATTCATTTGACCCGGTACTAGGGTCAGCCTGACTAGGAGTAGGTACACTTGTCCCCTCGGCCAAACTTTGGAACGAAGATATTTGACTTTATCTTAAGGGAGTATCAATATGTGTCTAGCCAAAGTCCCCCTCCCTCCCCTAGCGATCCAAAATATTTAAAAGCTAACTCCTTGCCAGAAGTTTTAGCCTTATTTTGTGAAATTAGTTGAGTAAAAAATGACCAAACAAGAGATATTTTCGTCCGTTTGGTACGTTGTCTAGAAAAAGTAGGGTCATTAACAGGAGTATCAGATGAGGCATCATTTGGATTATCACTAGTTGGGTTAACTTTGGGAGCAGGACTAGTGGGTGTATCGTCATCCAGTTGAGTTTCATCAAAATCTATTTCCTTCTCATCATTTTCATCAATAGTTGGGTTAGAATAAATAGCATTCATTAATTCATGGTCTAATTATTCACCAGCTCCAACATTAAATTGACTCTGAGTAAATTGTAAGAAACTATTATCGCTATCAAGAGCGTAGGTATAAGACGGATATAGGGTTTGGGTCGGGGAGCCGAGGGCAGTGGATGAGGAACAAATTTGTTACACCCCATATTTTTGTACCTAAAAATACGCCATAAGTAAATTGATGAAAGCTCGGAAATGAGATGTTACATCCCGCATTTTCGTACGTTAAAGTTTCGTCGTAAGTTAATCGACGTAAGTTCGGGAATAGGATTATTTTGAGATTACAAGCATTTTGCTATTTCAAACAAGTGATGAGTAAATTCGTAAAGGAGAGAGGGTAAGCAAATCGAAAAAAATAAATTTCGTCAAAGTTTAACATTCTGGGATAAAATACGGCCCGTGCTAAAATATCCGATATTTATGGACTAATATCATACAAGGTACCACATGACCATATAGTGAGGTGTATAAAGTGTGTTAAAAGTGAGTAGTATTATAAGTAAATTGAGATAATTCTTAATTATGTGGGTAATTAGTTAATTATTGGTTAATAAGAGATTAACTAGTTAATTAAGAATTAGTAGGTAATTAATTAAGGCTTTTGAATAAAGCCAAAAACGTGACAGCATGTGTGAAGCTTTAATTAAGCCTATGGTAACTAACCATGTTGTGAGGCTAGGTGGCACCTTTAGAGGAAATCTTGGCTAAAGCCATAAAAGACTCAAAATTACAAAGAATTGGAAAAGGGCAACGTTCAGCTTCAACAAAGTCATGAAAGTCTTCTCTAATTCAACAAAGTTATATGAGATTTTGATAAACTCACAAAAGAGAGATATATTCATAGCAATGTAACAAGTTTCAACAAAGCTAATGTTGCAATAGCAACGAAATTGAACATTTCATACGAAGTCTACCTAATCTTATCGCAATGTGAGATTTTGATTCTAAGGGAGTACGGTACAATCTTTCACAAGAATATCATATGGATTTATCCCTACTTCGATCCGCCGTTACGTGATTTGTCGCAATTGATGTGTGTTAGAGGGATTGTCAAAAGAATCGACACAGGTATGTTAAGGCTATCCATTCTTTCTTTTTGGCATGATCCAAGTAATACAAATAAAATGAGAAAAATACGCAACTTTCATAAATGACTTTATTCATAGAAATACTAGGGGTTCCTATATTCTTGATTCCCCATGTGAATTATTATTATATCTTCTGTTCATGGGTCTCAGAAAAATACGTATTTGATAAAATATATCCGACATGCATATTATTTTTATGACATTTCGAGAAAATTTTATTAACGTATTTCTTATGCATTTCATGCATTTATACATGTACATTGACCCATGACCATATGGCATTATATACACGTATATATATATATATATATATATATATATGTATATGAGATATGGGAAACGGTTACAGCATTATATGCGCACCACCACCTGATCAGTTGGTATATGTTGATGATTTGCACCCAGTGGCCGAGATGATATGATGGGATGCCCTCAGAGGCTTGATGATGTTATGAACATATGTACCTATGCACGACAGGATATTCATACGCATATGCATGACACTATAAGTATTTCATGATTTACAGAGTTACTCAGACTTACATGTCGAGTCTTTTACTTCATGTTTCTCTCATGTCTATTATTTACTGATTTTCATTCCTTACATACTCGGTACATTATTTGTACTGATGTCCCTTCTGCCTGGGGACGCTGCGTTTCATGCCCGCAGGTCCCGATAGATAGGTCGAGAGTCCTCCAAGCAGGCTATCAGCTCAGCGAAAGGTGTTGGTGCACTCTGTTTGCTCCGGAGTTGCTTGTTTGGTTAGTATGATTTAGACGTGTATTTTTTGGTATGGCGGGGCTCTGTCCCAACCTTTATGACAATTATGTATTCTTTGAGGCATGTATACATATGTCATGTACATAAAAGATTGTATGGCCTTGTCGGCCTATGTTCAGTCTACGAGTGGTTATTTTGGTCTTATAAGCTCGTATGTCTTATGTATTAGTTGGTATTTCATGTTGTATTCTACTTATCTCACGGCAGCCTCTCCGGCTCAGTTATCTATGATAGTATGATACGAAAAGTTACTTTATGTTGGTACTCAGTTGAGTAAGGTACCGGGTACCCGTCGCGGCCCATCGGTTTGGATCGTGACAAAAGTGGTATCAGAGCAGTTCTGTCCTAGGGAGTCTACAAGTCGTTTCTAGTCGAGTCTTGTTTATGGGTGTATTGTTCACCACACTTATAAGCAGGCGGCTACAGGGCATTTAGGACTGTCACTCTTTCTTTTTACTCTAGATCGTGTGGTAGAGCTCAGTTGTAAAAACTCAATTTCCTAAACTCTATCTTATTCATATAGACAAGGTGGGTTGCTCTGATGGTAAGCACCCTCCACTTCCAACCAAGAGGTTGTGAGTTCGAGTCACCCCAAGAGCAAGGTGGGGAGTTCTTGGAGGGAAGGATGCCGAGGGTTATTTGGAAACAGCCTCTCTACCCCAGGGTAGGGGTAAGGTCTGCGTACACACTACCCTCCCCAGACCGCACTAGTGGGATTATACTGGGTTGTTATTGTTGTTGTTGTATCTTATTCATAATACGATGATGCCTACATCTAAAAAGACGGTTGGTAAGAGATATAGTTGTGGAAGAGTTGAGTTAGAGGAACTCAATTTTTGCATCATGCTTATGATAGATAAATATAAGGTATTCATCAGATCATGTGTGTACTAAGATGTGTAAACTTCTTGATAAGGATCCCTAAGGCAAGAATGTCTATCCACTCTTACGGTAAAAAAGAATAAGAGAATCAGAAGGTAAACACAAGTTTCAACAAGTAAAAGAAGCAAGACTAAAAAAGGTACGAGCTACCCAGCTAATGAAGATTATCGCAGAGGAATATAAGCCTTTTGAGTTACCTTCAAAAATAACAGAGGTATATACAATTGGCCACACCCATCTCATTTATGCCCTATAGGGGCTAACAGAAGTAGTATAAGAGAAGGCAGGATATCAGGATCTAACTGGAGTTAGGGTAACCTAAAATGGTAAATGGATTATTAGCGTTAGCTGACATTTCTGAAGGATATTGCAAATGTTCTAATAGATCTCCTTGTAAAACACCCAGAGGGTGCACTCTAAAATAGTACAACTAGATATGAGTACTACAAAGATAGGCACTGGAAGCCTTGAAGGGATAAATATTACCTTAGTTTGGCTCCTGTCCCTAGTGGAACAGGAATGTTAGGTAACCCGAATAGCCAGGGGATGGAGCAAGGGGAGCTAAAAGTAAAAGAATGTCTCGTTGGAGTTTTCAGAATAAAGTGATAGACATAAATGTTAGCAGAGAAACAAGAAGAGAGTTAATAAAGCATTATGAGTAAGATGTGCTACATGGATGACAACGGTAGATAAAAAAGATGACAGTATTACGGAGTCTATAGTCAAGTAAAGGAAAAGACGAGAGGTGACAGGCCTTGAGACAACAAAAGAGTATAGGCCATAAAGTCATAACCTCATTTCGAGAAACAAGTTCGTGACTCCAACGCGACTACCAAAAGGAAAAGTTAGACCCCAGAGTAATAAGAAATCAGCATGGATGATCAACAATATAAACTAAACATGAACTAGGGATTGAGTAATAATCGGCATCATAGGAATTTAATAGATTATGTCCCGGCGATAATAGAATGGACAACAGAAGAAGATTCATGAGAAATTCAGAGAATGGTTATTCAGGAAGACGCTTCCCTAAAGAAAGCAGTGGTTAAGCTTAAGAGACTGTATATTCCAGTTATACTAAGTGTCACCCTCGGGAGTAAGGAATTTTGTTATCCTTGGTACAGAAGGATTACCGCGAGGTAGGTAAGGATCATCAATGATGTGAAAGGATGCCAAAGACAAAGAGGTAAAACATCTATAGGCGTCATAGCTATAAATATTAGCAATCCCCTAAAAGGGAGGAATATGGAGTGATGTGGCATTAAGTCAGAATTAAGTGATTTTAGTAACTATGAAATGGTAAAAGGAAGAATGTGATAAAAATGAGAAAGGAATGAGATTGCACTTATTCATATCCTACGGATATGCTACGATTCCAGAACATTATGCAAACGCGACGTCAAAGAAAGGAAGTAAGGGCTCCTGCCCGAGATATTATTGATAGATAAGGAGCCAGTACGAGACGTAAGTTAAGATAAAGGAAATAACCCAAGAAAGATTAAACGGAATATTGATATGAAAATTGGCCAACGAGTAGTTAGTAGTTGACTGAGGAAGAGCCTAGTCATGGCTAGACAAGATGTTACAGACAAATCAGTAGACCATGCAAGATAAACATAGTGAACCCAAACATGGAGAATTCAGTCTCGCAGATATGACATCGGGATCCTTGGGAAATATTCAGAAACGAGTTGGGGTAGTTAAAGGTACCGTATGAATGTTATGAAAATAAAAGATAGTCTCACTGGGCAGACAGTCAAAACTTCAGTTCAGGAGAAACCCTACAAGCACAAGGGCGTGGAAATAAGTAACTACGGATAATTATAGGCGAGGAAGAACATCAAAAATTCCGTCAAGTATACGATGTAATAAGATCACAGCTTTACAAGAGTCAGAAGGTCTTCCCTAAGTACTACAACAAAAGACTAGCTGAGGAAATAAGGAAGAAGGCTTCAAGCTAAGCACAATGACCTAACGAGGAAATGGTCATGTGAAAAAAACAGTCTCACTACAACATTATATGCACTCCATGAGAAAGTGGCACCTATTGTAGCTAAGGAATGGGAAGAAAAATTAAAAGTAATATTCGAGATCATATGAGTTGCACGAAAATTTTGGCATGCGTGGGAACTAAGATAAGCTAAGTATGCATGCAACAAGTGGAAAAACGACCAGGAAAAGTAATTGCTTACATTTAAAGAAAGTTGAGAAGGAATGAAAGGAATTATTCGATCAGTGATCCAGAGTGAGTTACGTTATGAATGCACTTTAGATTTCGGAGTATTATCCATGCAGCATATATGTTGACAATCATACAGCTGTAGAAGACTTTGGTCTTAGTTAAAAGAAAGAATTGAGTCCAGGGCATAAACAAGGGATTGAATTATTAAATGATGGTATCACGGATATTCCATAACGTCTATGAAAGGCTAAAGTAATAACTCATATCATGAGCCACAGATCGGAAGATAGCTTAAGACTACATAAAGGCTGATCAGAAGGAAGAGAAAACTAAAGAGTTATATCAACCAAGTAAATCAGGAGTCTGATTATTGGACCCAGAAAATTATAGAAATCGTGATTGAAAACATTACAGAATCACCCTTAATATCAGAGGTGCAAGAGAGATACTACAATAACCGTATTCCATAACGGCTCTACGAGAAAGCCAGTTAGAAAAGTACCAGCCTCATAATAAGTCAGTATGAAGCTCCCACCGGATTGTGTATGTACTAGAGGTGCAAGTATTATAATAGAGCTTCAAGTTGTGGATGTGAATCATACATATATGGAAGCGAGGTCATGAAAGAGATAGAAGACGTGACACGAGATTTTAAGGCAAGTAAGGTAAAGGTTGAACAACATACGAGATACTCAGGTGCAGAAGATTGTGAATAATCTATAACTTCAAGATGAAGTGCTAAAAGCATTGGGATTCAATATCCAGGAATGATAGCGGCGTCATTAATGGCATATCTTCTAGCCTATGGTTTCTAGGTACCGAGAGGCCTAGTTAAGAGAGTAAAGAAGAGTTTGATACGATGTGATATATCACTTGATGTTCCAAAATAACATAAGGAAATCTATGGTGCAAGCAAGTTGAAAGAAGGTTGCGAGTAGTATAACTAGATATCTGTAGGTTGCAAGCTAAAGTATGATAAAGCGACAAGGTTTTAGGAAGACAGGAGTAAGGATAAGAAAGGGCGAGTGAGGAGGTGACGAGAATGGATACGTCCTCGGGATTAAGCCTATGAAAACAAGAGAGCTGATGGTTTCTCTAAGTTATGGAATGCTCAGTATAGCCTGAATGAACTCAAAGGAGTCTAAGACCAGTAGTATTAGAAGAGATGGAATGCTGCCCTGCTAGTAGAATGAAGGTATACTTGTGATAGATGAAGGATGATGTATGGGCCTTCGATCGTCCACACAAGGTAAATCACATTGGGATGCTATGAAATACGATTATGGAAATATAGCATTGTATCGCCCCCGGGTAGATCATGAAAATCACTTCAAATGATCCTCAATGCAACGTGAGCCCTAGTGATTACGTAAGAGATTTCAAGTTATCAATGGTAAAGTGTAGATAAATATTATAGTGAATCAACAATGGATGGATAAGGGTTATAAAATATGAGATAAGAGTAGGCCGTCATTCTTAAGATGAATAGTAATGAGGAAGCATTAAAGGACTTAGATTTATACAAATATGATAAGCAGCGAAAGAGTAACATGGAGTTTGGTAGCAGACCTAAGTAACGATAAATCTAAGTAAGAATTATGGTATAGTATGGCCTACTTAGATGAAGTGAATCTAATGACGCCCAGAGGGACAGCTTGACATAATTTAATATATGAACACAAAGTGAAGCCTAGAGATTGGCTAAAATATGGAGGAAAGAGAAGAGAAGAGTCGCATAGGCGCACATACAAAGTTAGAGTCATACATGCTGCATGATAGAAGGTAGCACCAATTACGAGATTAGAAGGATTCCGACTACAAGTCGTAGGGTGAGAAAGAGGCTTAAAGGAAGGAATGCCTTGGCCTTTGGATTTATTCACAGAACAGTTGCCTAAATGGCAAGGAGAATATTAACGTATTCGGAAGACATAAGTTATGAAAATGATAAGTGCATTAGTCAACATTCGAGGACGAATATTTCAAAGGGGGGAATGATGTTACACCCCATGTTTTCGTATGTAAAAATACGCCATAAGTAAATTGATGAAAGCTCGGAAATGAGATATTACATAACGCATTTTCGTACGTTAAAGTTTCATCGTAAGTTAATCGACGTACGTTCAGGAATAGGATTATTTAGAGATTATAAGCATTTTGCTATTTCAAACAAGTGATGAGTAAATTCGTGAAGGAGAGAGGGTACGCAAATCGAAGAAAATACATTTCGTCAAAGTTTGATATTCTGGGATAAAATACGGCCCGGGCTACAATACTCGGTATTTATGGACTAATACCATACAAGGTACCACATGGCCATGATAGTGGGGTGTATAAAGTGTGTTAACAGTGAGTAGTATTTTAAGTAAATTGAGATAATTCTTAATTATGTGGGTAATTAGCTAATTATTAATTAATGAGAGATTAACTAGTTAATTAAGAATTGGTGGGTGATTAATTAAGGCTTTTGGATAAAGCCAAAAACGTGGCAGCATCTGTGAAGCTTTAATTAAGCCTATAGTGACTAACCATGTTGTGAGACTAAGTGGTACCTTTAGAGGAAATCATGGCTAAAGCCATAAAAGACTCAAATTTACAAAGAATTGGAAAAGGGCAACGTTCTACTTCAACCAAGTCATGAAAGACTTCTCTAATTCAACAAAGTCATATGAGATTTTGATAAACTCACAAAAGAGATATATATTCATAGCAACGTAACAAGCTTCAGCAAAGCTAATGTTGCAATAGCAATGAAATTAATTCAGAGATTTCATACGAAGTCTACCTAATGTTATCGCAAAGTGAGATTTTAATTCTGAGGGAGTACGGTACAATCTTTCTCAAGAATATCATACAGATTTCTCCCTACTTCATTCCGATGTTACGTGATTTGTCGCAATTGATGTATGTTAGAGGGATTGTCAAAAAAATCGACACGGGTATGTTAAGGCTATCCATTCTTTCTTTTTGGCATGATCAAATAATACAAATGAAATGAGCAAAATACGCAACTTTCATAAATAACTCTATTCATAGAAATACTAGAGATGTCTATATTCTTGATTCCCCATGTGAATTATTATTATATCTTTTGTTCATGGATCTCAGAAAAATACGTATTTGATAAAGTTTATCCGACATGTATATTATTTTTATGATATTCCGAGAAAATCTTATTAACGTATTTCTTATGCATTTCATGTATTTATGCATGTATATTGACCCATGACCAGATGACATTATATACGCGTATATATATGTACATGGGATATAGAAAAAGGTTATGGTGTTATATACGCACCACCACCGGATCAGCTGGTATACGCTGATGATTTTCCTACAGTGGCCGAGATGATATGATGAGATGCCCTCAAAGACTTGATGATGTTATGAACACATGTACCTATGCACGACATGACATTCATATGCATATGCATGACACTATAAGTATTTCATGATTTACAGAGTTACTCAGACTTACATGTCGAGTCTTTTACTCCATATTTCTCTCATGTCTATTATTTACTGATTTTCATTCCTTACATACTCGGTACATTATTTGTACTGACGTCTCTTTTGCCTGGGGATACTGCTTTTCATACCCGCCGGTCCCGATAGACAGGTCGAGAGTCCTCCAAGTAGGTTATCAGCTCAGCGGAAGGTGTTGGTGCCCTCCGTTTGCTCCGAAGTTGCTTGTTTGGTCAGTATAATTTAGACGTGTATTGGTTGGTATGGCGGGGCTCTGTCCCGACCTTTATGACAATTATGTATTCTTAGAGGCTTATAGACAGATGTCATGTACGTAAAAGATTGTATGGCCTTGTCGGCCTATGTTCAGTCTACGAATGGTTATTCTGGTCTTATAGGCCTGTATGTCTTATGTATAAGTTGGTATTTCATGTTGTATTCTACTTATCTCACGGTAGCCTCTCCGGCTCAGTTATATATGATAGTATGATACGAAACAATACGTTATGTTGGTACTCGGTTGAGTAAGTTACCGGGTGCCCGTTGCAGCCCATCGATTTGGGTCGTGACAAGATTCGCCACTCTTGGATTTTTCCTTATTTTTACCAATTTCTTTTAAGGAAGCCATCTTAATTAATAAAATAATAAACAATAAATAAAACAAATAAAACTATAATATTAAAAATTATGAGTTGGAACGAGTTTACCGAATTGACAAACAACTTGTTGAAAATTGATTGTCGTTGAAGACTTGAAGACTTCAATTCACCAACTTCATAATTTTTTCACAAATTGTAACAATAAAGTAAGCAATAATATCAATTATAGAAGAAAATTAGAGAGAGATTGATGACTTGTGAGAAAAATGAAGGAATGAGGGGGTGTTTATAGTTGAAAATAGGGAAAAGTGTAATTATAAAATGTTTGGGGTTAAAACAAAGTTGGGAGGTTAAATGGCTATTTTGTAAATAGCCAATGGCTATTTTGTAATGGCCAACAGCTAGATTTTTCAAAGCCCAACGGGCAATTTTTTTTTTTTTTTTGAATTTTGATCGTTGTGACCGTTTGGGCACGCCAAGAACCGGTCCGGTCCCGATCCCAAACGGTCCCGGGCCTAGCAGTCCTAAAGTGAAGAACCGGCCTGGAAGACCGGACCAGGTCCACGTACATGGTTCTAATCGGTTCAGGCCCGGGCCACCCTTAGCTTTACTTGAATATGTTGATGCTTATCTACTATGGTTAGTAGATGTTTCTTAATTAATGAAAAATAACTATAGCTTAAATCTTTGTAGATAACAATCCATTTCTTGTAAAGTTATCTAATTGATTTTTCTCATAGAAGTACATCAATATATTTGTCGGGAGTAAATTTTATAGGTGGTCATCCAATTTTATGTTCATTACTCCTAAAGTCACTATTTGTTTTTTGTTACATAAAAATTATTTTACTTTGCATAGTTTTCACAAAAATAACTTTGATCATTTTTTTTTTGTTAAAAACCCACCTAAAATATGAGAGAAAATGACAAACATTATCCTTATATTTCGGTTAAGTTCAAAATACACTCTTAAATATACTCTTTAGTTGTTTTGATTCCATGAGGCTGTCAAATCGAATATTTAATAAACTATTGGGAACTAAAATTTAGTTAAATCGAATTACCAATATAGTCCTGTAAAATTCTGGTGCTTTGCTAACATAAACATAAAGTTACTAATAAAAATATATTATCAGTGTGAAATTAGTTGAAAAGTAAACAAGAAAGCAACAACCTGGCTGGTCATTTCGAGAGTTATAGCCCTGTTTTTCCCATTTCAGCTTCCTTTTGTACTTTTCAGCTATATTATGATATAACGGGTTAGTTGGTTCGGGTCCGGGGTGATTTCGGAGTGGATTGAGACACTTAGTCTCTAAAGTAGAAGCTTAAGTTGGAAAAGTCAATCGGATATTGACTTATATCTAAACTACCTCGGATTTGAATTTTGATAGTCCCGTTAGCTCCGTTAGGTGATTTTGGACTTAGGAGCACGTCCGAAATGTGGTTTGGAGGTTTGTCGTAGAATTAGGCTTGAATTGGCGAAAGCTAAAATTTTGGCAATTTGGCCGGCAGTGAAAATTTTGATATCTGGGTCGGATTGGATTTCCAGAAGTTGGAATAAGTTCGTGGTGTCATTCCATACTTGTATGCAAAATTTGAGGTCATTCGGACGTGATTTGGTAGGTTTCGGCATTGTTAGTGAAATTCAAAAGTTTAGAAGTTCTTAGGCTTGAATCAGGGGGTAATTTGGTATTTTGATGTTGTTTTGAGAGATTCAAAGGTTCGACTAAGTTCGTATGGTATTTTAGGATTGGTTGGGATATTTGGTTGAGGTCCTAGGGGCCTCGGACGTGTTTCGGATGCTCAACGGGTCATTGTTGGACTTAGGGAGTTGGTAGATTTTCTGGTGTTATTGCAGATATTTTTCTTCATCGCGTTCGCGAGGGAGATCTCACGATCACGTAGGTCATTTTAGAGATTAGCTAAAATTTGCTCTTTGCATTCGCGAAGATGAAGATGCGATCGTGTAAGGTTATGAGGCAGTGCACCGCGAACGCGTGGGCTAGGCCGCGTTCGCGAAGAAGAAGTGAGGCAACAGTGGAGTTTGAGTGCTACTCTTCGCAGTCGCATGAGGACAATTGCGATCGCGTAGGTGTGAGAAGCTAGTGCATCGCGTTCGCATGAGGTGTTATGCATTCGCGTAGAGTAAATTTCTGAGGGAGCGAAGTTGTTCTTCGCGATCGCGAGGCCTTTTCCGCGATCGCGATTAAGGAAATCTGGGAAGCAGTGTTAAATTTCAAAATCGAGAGTTTGAACCCATTTTTCATATTTTGAGCTAGAGAGCACGGATTTAGGCGATATTTGAAGGGATTTTCAGGGAGTTGATTGGGGTAAGTGTTTCTCACTTGATTTTGGTTAAATTCCATGATTATATCTTGATTGTTATCATCTAAATTGTGATTTGGGGTGAAACATTGGGAAACAAGTGGAAGAGTTCTTGAGATGAAATTTTGAGGTTTTGAAGGGGATTTTATTGTCGGATTTCGGTAAATTTGGTATGACTAGACTCGTGAGTGGGTGGGCTTTCGGGTTTTATTACTTTTGTCGGATTTCGAGACGTGGGCTCGAGGGCCGGGTTTGGGCCGATTTTAGATTTTGGCTATAATTTGGTATTTTTCTTGTGGAATTGATCCCTTTAGCCTATTGTGATCGTATTGTATTTCTTTTGGCTAGATTTGGGACACTGAGAGGCCGATTCGAGAGGCAAGGGCATTGCGGAGTAGAGATTTGCTCGGATTGAGGTAAGTAACGATTGTAAATCTAGTCATGAGGGTATGAAACTCTGAAATATTGTATTATTTTACTATTTAAAGGTGGCGCACATGCTAGGTGACAGGCTCATGGGCGTGCACCATTGGGGATTGTGACTTGGTCCGTCCCGTATCAATTGTAAAGTTGAATATTTTGCTGAAACTATATGATTCTTATGTGTTTTAGAAAGAATTTCTGTAAGTCAGGTCGGATGCCATGTTTAGGCCTTATGCTAGTGTTGTTTGGACCCTTAGAGGTCTTTTCTTGCTATCCTCTCATTATTTTTGATTAAAAATCTATACTCAGTCATGTTTATACATATTTATAGTATAACTCAGTCTTTATTACTCTATTTTGATGCATCATATAAATGTTGTTTGTGCTGAGTACTTTGTTTTCTGAGAGCCCGAGAGGCTGGAGAGGTTTATGAGTGAGTGAGGCCGAGGGCCTGATTTGTGAGGATATTTATGGGATCGTGTTGTGCGCCGCAACATGTATGATATAGGCCGAGGGCCTCACTGATTTATGCCATGATTGGCTTGATATAGCGCTTGGGCTAAAGGAACCCCTTCGGAGTCTGTATACACCCCAAGTGAGCACAGGTACCTACTGAGTGCGAGTGCCGAGTGCTGAGTGACTGGGAGGCATGAGTGATGGTGAGATCTGCCCGAGGGGCTGTATACGACTGGTTGTGAGGTTTGCCCGAGGGGCTGTATATGAGTGATGTTGCCCGAGGGGTTGATTATGATTTTATTACTTTTGCTCACCTTTGTATTGAGCCTTTCTTTGAAAACTGTTGAAAGATGTCTTTAAATATTTTACTGGAACTGGATTTAAAAGAGCTGATTTGATTCAAACCGTGGTTTTAAAAGCATGCTGTATTTTACTGAATTGTTTTTTGTGATATGAACTTTACTTGCATTATTACTCGTCACTACTTCTCAGTCTTTATTTATTGTTGTTACTTACTGAGTTGGCGTACTCATATTACTCCTTGCACCTTGTGTGCAGATCCAGGTGTATCTGGATACGGTAGCGGCTGTTGACTATTCCGGTTGCAGATTTTCTCGGGGATAGCAAAGTAGCTGTCTGGCGATCGCAGCCCTGCTCTTCTCCCTCTTATCTTCTTTTAGTTGTATTTAGCTATTTTTCAGACTATGTTAGTCTCTATATTGTCAGATAAATTGTAGTAGATGCTCATGACTAGTGATAACCCGACGTCGGGCTTTTCTTTTCCGTACTTTTATTTTGATTTGAGCTCCTTTACGAAGATTTTTGTGTTAAATAGTCTTGAAATTATCTTTGAAATAAAAATATCGATTTTTTTGGAAATGAGTCGGCTTGCCTAGTTCCACGATAGGCGCCATCACGACAGGGTTAGTTTGGATCGTGACATTACATCTCTTCTGGACTAAATTAATAGTTAGTATTTGATCCTTTAAACGATAAAGAAAAACTAATGATTTGTCCGAATGTCGAACCAATGATGAGCGCAAATCCACCAATCACCACAACCGACTTTAATGCACTAACTTATGTTCACCTTGAAAATGAGTTTACTCCTTTCATGATATATGAATTGTAGATCTTTACACCGCATTATTAATTATGAAACAATAACATTTAGTTATCTTATACCTAATTGCAAGTAAGAATAAATACTTTGATGGGATGGACTTATCAACTCCATTAGTCGCAAAACCAAAAATGCACAAGATGCTAGAAATATATTTTAAAAATAGCGTACTACACCTCAAAAAATATACCAATTCTTATAGTAAGCCAAAAATATTCGAAATTGCAAAAATTCACTTCTAAATGTGATTCCATAGTAAATCCCTTTTTCGCATTTTTTTATTAAAATAATAATTATAGTTTGTTAAATACTCGATTAAAACCAAAAGTGCTCACTTTTGACCGCCTCATGGAATCAAAACAACTAAAGATTATTTTTTAAGGGCTTATTTTGAACTTATCCCAAAATATAAGGAACAGTTTTGTCATTTTCTTTCACATTTTAGGTGGTTGTTTAACCAAAAATGATAAAAGTTATTTTTGTAAAAGTAGAGCAAAGTATAATAATTTTTATTTAACAAAAGAAAAAATACTTATTTTTTAGTAATGCGCAAATAACTAGATGACCGTTTATAAAATTTACCCTATTTGTCAGTGTGCATTGTGTTGGGAGGATGTGCTACCGGCGTCTCGACTGAAGCAGAACTAAAAGAATTGGGCTTCTAGACAAAAATGCTTACATACAAATAATGACATTTTATAGCCGCTTTCAAAATAATAGCCGAAAAATGTATATTTATTTTTATATGTATAATATATTATGTATGTTATATATAAAAATTATATAAATTTTATATATGTTTTCAACTATCGAATATAAATAATTTCTAATGCGGGCTAAAAATAAACCTCTGCAAATAATCCCGACATGTATATGTCAAATATATAGCGGATAAATAGGGAACGAAATAACCAATACAAATAAGAAAGCCTTAAACGTGTTAACTTTTAGTTAGACGAGTTGTTCTGGAAGTGATAAGTGTTGTTTCTTTTGAGTACTAATTTTGGAGATTATGGTATTTGACCTTACATTTAAAGTCATGAACTTTTCATTTCATATTTGTTTGCAATATTAATCATTTAGATCTCACACAATAAATGCGTTTATTTTTAAAGTTTGAATTTTAATCATTCAGATCTTAATGATTAAGTATATTTATTTTTTACTACACAACCACTTAATAGGTCTGAATATATCTGTATGATTAAAATCTATAACAAAGACTTAATTTTATTAATATGATATCATCCACATTCATTACTAACTGCCGCCACCGTCGACCATTAACAACTACCACCACTACCATCCTCAACCATAACTGTCACAACCCAAAATCCTAACATGTCGTGATGGCGCCTATCGTGGTACTAGGCAAGCCGATATTAAAAATAATATTTCCAACACTTTTAACAGAAAATAAATTAAAGCAGTTTAAATAATAAAAAATTTCATAAACAGGATAGAAACACAAAATACAACGCGAAAGTTCCCAACGACCGGGGTGTTACAGAGTACATGAGCATCTATACATCACAAGTCTGGAAAATATTGTCTGTGATAAACTAAAACTAAATACAATAAGTGGAAAGATAGGGAAGGAGAAACAAGGTTTGCGAAACGCCAAGCAGCTACCTCGATAATCTCCGAGAATCCGAATTTCACAACTCAGTAACTGCCGTGATCGGAAGCACCTGGGTCTGCACACAAGGTGCAGGGTGTAGCGTGAGTGCAACCAACTCAGTAAGCAACAAGACTAAATAAAGAACTGAAAGTAGTGACGATCTTCACAGTTAAAGTTCAATTACAATGATTTTAACATAGGAAAGTAGGCATGCTCTCAAGTTCGATAATTTAGATCAAACAGTTACTCCATGACAAGTTTAAGTAAAATAAAGTGTAATATCTTTTAGAAATTTTAAAACAGTGATACATGGCAGCTAAGTGCAACAATAATGAAATCAAATGCATCCTCTCAGGGCCACAGTCACTCAGCCCTCCCATTCACTCAGCACTCGGAACTCGGCACTCGCACTCAGTAAATACCTACGCTCATTGGGGGAGTGTACAGACTCCGGAGGGGCTACTTCAGCCCAAGCGCTATAATCCGCACGGACAACTCACCTTCTGCACGGACAACTCACGTGCTATAACATAATATCTGGATTCGCACAGACAACTCACGTGCTGCACGGACAACTCATGTGCTGCACGGACAACTCACGAGTCTAACCATAGCAAATTTATCAAAATCTGATACCAAATCGTCACCCCAAATCAAACTCTCAAATTCCTAGCCTCAAACTCCCAATTTACACCTTAAATACACACCAACTAGGCGGGAAAATCAATGGGGAAGCAAGATTATTGATAAAACATGAGCACAAGGGACTTACCTCAAGAATCCCCTCGAAAATCCCTCTGAAGAATCGCCTAAACCGTTCTTGAAATGTTTGAAATGAAGCCAAAATCGCGAACCCTTGTTTTAATAATCTGCCCAGGCTTTCCGCTTCTACGAACACTTAACCGCTTCTGCGGCATTGCAGAAGCGACATCACCCACGCATTTGCGGTCCATACTGCTCCTGCAGTCCCTCACTCCGCTTCTGCAGACTCGCTTCCGCGAGCATCCAAGCCACTTCTACGGTCCCAGCTCATCTGCCCACTTCCGCTTCTGCGGTCCTCCTGTCGAATATGCGGTCACGCAGATGCGGAACTCCCTATCACACCTGCGCGCCTTGCACTTCTGCGCACCTCTCGCCGCACATGCGGCCACACAGGTACAGAAAACTCTTTGCACCTGCGACCATCTGCACACTCCCCTCCAAATTACATCTGCATATAGTGGCCTGCACCTACGACCTGTGATCAAAGCTCTGCAGGTGCGGTTACACCAGCAAAGGTCCAACTTCAGCAATCACTCAACTATAACTTTTGATCCGTTAACCATCCGGAATCAACCCGAGGCCCACGGGACCTCAACCAAATATACTAACATGTCTTAAAACCTTATACGAACTAAGTCGAGCCCTCAAATCGCGTCAAACAATATCAAAACACGAATCGCACCCCAATTCAAGCCTATTGAAACTAAGAAAATTCAACTTCTACAAACGACACCGAAACCTATCAAAACACAGCCGATTGAATCCAAATTTTGTATACAAGTCACATTTGACATTACGCACCTACTCCAACTTCTGAAATCGGAATCCGACCCTGATATAAAAAAGTCCACTCCCGGTCAAATTTCCCAAAACTTCAACTTTCGCCATTTTAACCCTAATTCCACTATGGACCTCCAAATCACAATCTGGATACGCTCCTAAGTCCAAAATCACCTAACGGAGCTAACAGAACTATCAAAACTCCATTCAGGAGTCATTTACTCAAAGTTCAATGTCCGGTCAATCATTTTAACTCAAGCTTTTAACGTTGAGACTAAGTGTTTAATTCTGAAATCACTGTGGACCCGAACCGATTACCCTGGCAAGTTACATAACAGTTATAAAGTACAAAATGAGCAGTAAAGGGGGAATGGGGATACAAATCTCAAAAATGACCGGCCGGGTCGCTACATCCTCCCCCTCTTAAACAAACATTCGTCCTCGAACGGGTCTAAAAACATACCTGGAGTCCCAAATAGGTGTGGATATATGCTGTGCATCTCCCGCTCGGTCTCCCAAGTAGCCTCCTCAACTGGCTGACCTCTCCACTGCCCCTTCACTAAAGCTATGTCCTTTGACCTCAACTGATGAACCTGCCGAACCAAAATGGCCACCTGCTCCACATCATAAGTCAAATCACCTTCTAGCTGAACCGTGCTGAAATCCAAAACATGAGATAGATAGCCACCATACTTCCAGAGCATAGAAACATGAAACACTGGATGCACATTCGACAAACTAGGTGGCAAGTCAAGCTTGTAATCCATCTCTCCAATCCTCTGAAGTACATCAAATGGCCCAATATACCGAGGGCTCAACTTGCCCTTCTTCACGAACCTCATAACACCCTTCATGGGTGAAACCTTGAGCAGTACCTTCTCCCTAACTATGTAAGCAACATCACAGACCTTCCTGTCGGCATAATTCTTCTATCTAGACTGCGCTGTGTGAAGTCGCTCCTGAATCATCTTAACCTTATCCAAAGCATCATGGACCAAGTCAGTACCCAATAGCCTAGCCTCACCAGGCTGAAACTAACCCACCGGAGATCTACACTGTCTCCCATACAAAGCCTCATACGGAGCCATCTGAATTCTTGACTAATAGCTGTTGTTGTAGGAAAACTCTGCGAGTGGCAGAAACTGATCCTAAGAACCCCCAAAATCAATGACACAAGCGCGTAGTATATCCTCCAATATCTGAATAGTGCGCTGGGATTGTCCGTCTATTTGAGGGTGAAACATTGTACTCAACTCAACCTGGGTACCCAACTCTCGTTGCACGGCTCACCAAAATTGCGATGTAAATTGCGTGCCCCGATCTGAAATGATAGACAGTGGCACATCGTGAAGGCAAACAATCTCTCGGATATAAATCTCAGCCAACCGCTCTGAAGAATAAGTAGTCCTAACTGGAATGAAGTCCGCGGACTTGGTCAGCCGATACACAATCACCCAAATAGCATCGAACTTCCTCGAAGTCCGCGGGAGCCCAACTACAAAATTCATGGTGATCCGCTCCCATTTCCACTCTGAAATCTCTAACCTTTGAAGCATTCTGCCCGGTCTTTGATACTCATACTTCACCTGCTGAAAGTTGAGACACCGAGCTACAAACCCCACTATATCTTTATTCATTCTTCTCCATCAATAATGCTGCCTCAATTCCCGATACATCTTCGCGGCACCCGGATGAATGGTATACCGCGAACTGTGGGCCTCCTCAAGAATCAACTCATGTAGCCCATCTACATTAGGAACACAAATCCGACTCTGTATCCTCAATACTCCATCATCCCCAATAGTAACATCTCTGGTATCACCGTGCTGAACTGTGTCCTTAAGGACAAGCAAATGAGGGTCATCATACTGGTGCTCTCTGATGCGATCATATAAAGAAGACCGAGAAAGCACACAAGCTAGAACCCCATTGGGCTCCGAGATATCTAATCTGATAAATTGGTTGGCCAAGGCCTGAACATCAACTGCAAGAGGTCTCTCACCAACCGGAATGAATGCAAGGCTACACATACTCACCGTCTTTCTACTCAAGGCATCAGCCACCACATTGGCCTTCCTGGGATGATACAGAATAGTGATATCATAGTCCTTTAGCAACTCCAACCATCTCCACTGCCTCAAATTTAGATCTTTCTATTTGAACAAGTGTTGGAGAATTTGATGATCTGTAAACACCTCACAAGACACACCGTAGAGATATTGCCTCCAAATCTTCAATGCATGAATGATGGCAGCTAACTTCAAATCATAGACAGGGTAGTTCTTCTTATGGGGTTTCAACTGATGCGAAGAATAAGCAATCACTCTACCTTCCTGCATCAAAACACATCCAATACCGATCCGGGAAGCATGACAATACACTGTATAAGAACCAGAAGTTGAAGGTAGAACTAGCACTAGAGTTGTGGTCAAGGCAGTCTTGAGCTTCTGAAAGCTCTCTTCACACTCATCCGACCATCTGAAAATAGCACCCTTTCGAGTCACTTTGGTCAAAGGTGATGCAATAGATGAGAAACACTCCACGAAGAATAACCGGCTAAACCGAGAGAGTTCCGAATCTTCGTAGCAGAGGACGGTCTAGGCCAACTCTGAACCAGCTCTATCTTCTTCGAATCCACCTGAATCCCATCACTGGACACCATGTTCCTCAAGAACACCACTAAACTAAGACAAAATTCACATTTGGAGATCTTAGCATAAAGCTTCTCCTCCCTCAACCGCTGCAACACAATCCTCAAATACTGGGCATACTCTTCCTGGAAACGAGAGTACACCAGGATATCATTAATGAACATTATGACAAACAAGTCAAGATAAGGCTGAAATGCATTGTTCAGCAGATGCATGAATGTTTCTAGGGCGTTGGTCAGCCCAAAATACATCACAAGGAACTCATAATGACCATAATGGGTCCTGAATATTGTCTTTAGAATATCTGAGTCCCGAATCTTTAACTAGTGATACCAGACCTCAAGTCAATCTTAGAGAACACCCCCGCTCCCTGAAGATGGTCAAATAGATCATCAATTCGCGGCAAATGATACTTGTCCTTGATTGTAATTTTGTTCAACTGACTGTAATCAATGCACATCCGCATAGTACTATCCTTCTTCTTCACAAACATAACCAGTGCGCCCCAAGGCAACACACTAGGCCTAATAAACCCCTTATCAAGAAGTTCTTGAAACTGTTCCTTCAATTCCTTCAACTCAGCTGGTGCCATATGATACGGTGGAATAGAAATGGGTTGGGTGCCCGGCACCGAGTCAATACCAAAGTCAATATCCCTGTCGGGTGGCATGCCAGGCAGGTCTGTAGGAAACACATCCGGAAAATCTCGTATCACCAGAACAGAATCAAAAGTAGGACTATCAGCACCAACATCCCTCACAAAGGACAAATAAGATAAACAACCCTTCCCAATCATCCTCTAGGCCTTCAAATATGAAATCACTCTGCTAGGGACATAGTCTAGAGAACCTCTCCACTCAATCCTTGGCAACCTCGGCATCGCCAAAGTCACGGTCTTAGCGTGATAATCCAGAACATCATGACATGGAGACAACTAATCCATACCCAAGATCACGTCGAAATCAACCATACTAAGCAGGAAGAGATCAACTCTAGTCTCCAATCCCCTAATAGTCACTACACACGATCGATATACGCGGTCCACAACAATAGTATCGCCCACTAGCATAGATACATGAACATATGAAACTAAGGACTCACGGGGCATATCCATATAATGAGAAAAATACGATAATACATACGAATAAGTGGAACCAGGGTTAAATAATACAGAGGCATCCCGGTGGCATACTGAGACAATACATATGATCACTGGTCTGGAAGGAATATCATAGAATCGTGCTTGACCACCACCTGATTGGCCTCCCCCTCTACAGTGACCCTTAGCAGACTGAACCCCACCCCGAGCTGGCTGAGTGGGTAGTGTAACTACTGGTTCCAGTGCCATCAGCCGAGAACTCTGCTGTGGATCCCCACTCAACAACCTAGGGCTATCTCTCTTGATATGACCAAAGTCTCCGCACTAGAAACAACCCCTCCTTTGACAGAACTGCTGCTCCTGATAACCCGAGGAACTACCTGTAGAAACCTGAGCGGGCGAGGCATGGTGAGAACTCTACGCCGGTAGTGCACTGAATGGAGACTGGCCTAAGTGAGTATTGTAAGAACCGTGGCTAGCTAATGCGCCACGATGAGGTGGAAGAGTCGTTTGAGCGGGCTTATAGGGACGACCCTTGCTATGGTAAGACTGCCCCCAGAAGGTACACCATCGAAACCGCCCGGACCACGAGGCCTCTTAGCCTCCCTCTCACCACGCTCCTGGCTACGGACCATCTCTATCTGCCGAGCAATGTCAACCACCTCATCAAAAGTGGTACCAGATACCCTATCCCTAGTCATAAGAAATCACAACTGATACATGAGGCCATCAATGAACCTCATGATCCTGTCCATATCAGTGGGAACCAACCAAACTGTGTGGTGAGCTAACTCAGAAAACCTCATCTCGTACTGGGTCACAGACATGCCATCCTACCGAAGCTACTCAAAATGTCTGTGTAACTCCTCCCTGCGAGACTGTGGTAGTGCTGCACCGACCAGCGTGCGCCTCTCATAAGCCTCCCATCATCTGAAGGCAGCCCTAGAAAACTAACAAATAGTGAACAAAACCTCACTGGTATCCAGAATACCTGTTGTACGAAGAATCCACTGGCACTTGTCCAAGAAGCCCTGGGCATCATCTGACTCAGCACATCTAAATGATGGAAGTCGAAGCCTCCCAAATATCTCAAGTCTCCTCTGCTCATCATCAGTCATAACGGGGACCACCGGGGCCTAAGCAGCCGTAACCGGCTGGGCTGGTAGTACTTCCGGTGTTTGAAGTCCCTGCATCGCCTGCTCTGGAGTACGGGCAACGGGGGTATGAGTACCTCCCCCGGTCTGAGAAGTGGCTGACACGGCCTGAGCTGATACCACCTGAGCAAGGCCAGTGCAAACCGTCAATATCTGGGCCAAAGCCTCCTGAAGGCTTGAAATTACAATGGGCACAACTGGTGTCTGAGTTGTCCCTACTAGCTCAACTACATCTGGAACCTACTACTGAGCTGGAGCAACTGGTGGATCTGCAGGTGCTGCTCTAGCTATTGTACGAGCTGCACCTCTGCCCCCACCGCAGCCCCTACCGCGACCTCGTCCCCTATCGCGACCTCGGCCTCTCGTGGCCCTAGCTGGTGGTACTGGTGGCTGTCCATCCTGTCCGGTAGCACGTGTCCTCAACATCTATGAGAGAATAGAATATAGAAGTTTAGTTATCGGAACCAACAAATCCCCATGACAAGAATACAAGAATGTAAAATTTCCTAAAGGTTCGGTAGCCTCTCGAAGATAAGTACAATGGACTCCGTACCGATCCGCAAGACTCTACTAAACCTGCTCATGACTCGTGAGACCTATGTAACCTAGGCTCTAATACCAACTTGTCATGACCCAAAATCTAAATCTGTCGTGATGGCGCCTATCGTGGTACTAGGCAAGCCGAAATTAAAAAAATTATTTCCAACACTTTTAACAGAAAATGAATTAAAGCAGTTTAAATAATAAAAGTTTTCATAAACGGGATAGAAACCAAAAATACAACGCAGAAGTTCCCAACCACCGGGGTGTCACAGAGTACATGAGCATCTATATATCACAAGTCTAGAAAATATTGTTTATGATAATCTAAAACTAAATACAATAAGTGGAAAGATAGGGAAGCAGAAACAAGGTCCGCGAAATGCCAAGCAGCTACCTCGATAGTCTCCGAGAATCCGAACTCCACAACTTAACAACCGCCGTGACCGGAAGCACATGGGTATGCATACAAGGTGTAGGGTGTAGCGTGAGTACAACCAACTCAGTAAGTAACAAGACTAAATAAAGAACTAAAAGTAGTGACGATCTTCACAATCATAGTTCCATTACAGTGATTTCAACATAGGAAAGTAGGCATGCTCTCAAGTTCGGTAATATAGATCAAACAGTTACTCTATGAAAAGTTTAAGTGAAACAGAGTGTAATATCTTTCAGAAATTTCAAGACAGTGATACATGGAACCTAAGTGCAACAATAATGAAATCAAATGCATCCTCTTAGGGCTACAGTCACTCAGCCCTCCCATTCACTTAGCACTCGGCACTCCCACTCAGAAGGTACCTGAGCTCACTGGGGGTGTGTACAGACTCCGGAGGGGCTCCTTCACCCCAAGCGCTATAATCTGCACGGACAACTCACGTGCTATAGTATAATATCTGAATTCGCACGGATAACTCACATACTGCATGTACAACGCACGTGCTATAGTACCAATATCTCACAATCAAGCCCTCAGCCTCACTCAGTCATTAATCTCTCCAGTCTCTCGGATTCCCAGTAATCATAAAAGTCAGCCCCAACAGAAATGATATAATGCATCAATAAGAAATAATAGAGACTGAGATATGATAAACAAGTAAAGTTGCGACTGAGTACAAAACGGTAATTTAGCAGATAATTCAATATATACACAACTTCTGTGGGTCCCTACAGTGCCAACACATAGTCTAAACATGATTTATGGTTTCTCTACTACATGGAGAATGTACAGATAACAACAGATTATTCAACTATACGGTTCCATAGAATTTGACCAAGTCATAATTCCTACAGTACATGCCTACGCGCCCCTCACCTAGTATGTGTGTCACCTTAAAACAAAATACATGACACGTAATACGAGGTTTTGTACCCTCAGAACCAAATTTAGAACTGTTACTTACCTCAATCCGAGCAAATCTCTACTCCAACACACCCTTGCCTCGCGAAACGACCCCCTAATGCCTCGAATCTAGCCACAAACAATGCAATATAATTAATATGGCCTAAAGGAATCAACTCCATAAGAAAATGCTAAGATATTAATCAAAATCAAAAATCAGCTCAAAAGACAGCGCCCAGGCCCACGTCTCGAAATTCGATGCAAGTCATAAAACCCGAAAGCCCACTCAATTATGAGTCTAGCCATATCAAATTTATCAAAATCAGATACCAAATCGTCACGCCAAATTCCCAAATTAAACTCTCCAATCCCTAGCCTCAAACTCCTAATTTACACCTTAAATACATACCAACTAGCCAGAAAAATCAACGGGGAAGCAAGATTATTGATAAAAAAAAAATGAGCACAAGGACTTACCTCAAGAATCCCCTCAAAAACCTTTCTCAAGAATCGCCTAAACTGTGCTTGAAATGTTTGAAATGAAGCCAAAAATTGCGAACCCTTTTTTTAATAATATGCCCAGGCTTTCCGCTTTTGCGGACACTTAACCGCTTCTGTGGCATCGCAGAAGCGACATCACCCATGCATCTACGGTACATACCACTCCTACAGTCCCTCACTCCGTTTCTGCGGTCCCAACTTATCTGCCCATTTCCGCTTCTGTGGTCCTCCTACCGCATCTGCGGTCACACAAATGCGGAACTCCCTATCGCACTTGCGGACCTTCCGCTTCTGCGTACCTCTCGTAGCACCTGTGGCCATGCAGGTGCGAAAAACTCTTCGCACCTGTAATGACCTGCAAACTCCCCTCCAAACCGCATCTGCGCTTCGTGGCCCGCACCTGCAAGCTTGCACCTGCGATCAAAGATCCACAGGTGCGGCTATACGAGCAAAGGTCCAACTTCAGCAATCACTCAACTTCAACTTTTGATCCGTTAACCATCTGGAATCAACCCGAGGCCCTCGAGACCTCAACCTAACATACCAACAAGTCCTAAAACCTCATACGAATTTAGTCAAGCCCTCAAATCATGTCACACAACATCAAAACACGAATCGCACCCCAGTTCAAGCCTATTGAAACTAAGGAAATTTAACTTCTACAAACGACGCCGAAACCTATCAAAACACGTCCGATTGATCCCAAATTTTGCACACAAGTCGCATTTGACATTACGGACCTATTCCAACTTCCGGAATCGGAATTCAACCCTGATATCAAAAATTTCACTCCCGGTCAAATTTTCCAAAAATTCAACTTTCACCATTTCAAGCCTAATTCCACTACGGGCCTCCAAATCACAATCCGGACATGTTTCTAAGTCCAAAATTACCTAACAGAACTAACAAAGTCATCAAAACTCTATTTCGGAGTCGCTTACTCAAAGATTAACATCTGGTCAATCATTTCAACTTAAACTTTTAACCTTGAGACTAAGTGTCTCATTTCATTCTGAAATCACTCCGGACCTGAACCGACTACCCTGGCAAGTCACATAATAGCTATAAAATATAAAATGAGCAGTAAATGGAGGAACGGGGTTACAACTCTAAAAAATGACCGGTCGGGTCGTTATAATAGCCGCCAGCACTACCCTCACCACTATCGCCCTCAACCATAACCATATACTCACCCACCTGAACTACCACAACCAACCACCTCATCACCATCAATAACCATAGCCGGCACCACCCACCATTATATACTACCACCAACTACCATCACCTTTCTCAATCACAACCACAACCACCATCTTCACCTATCATTATTAATTATCACCACCCATCACCACCATCCTCAACCATAATATCTATCGCTACCAATCACCACTAGCTACTACCTAGAACCACCACCATCAATCAAAATCACCACCAACTACCGCCTCTAGTCGGCATTCACAAGCATTTTCATTAGCCATCACCACCACCAATTACCATTCTAATATATATATATATATATATATATATAACAGATGTTTAAAAAACAAACAGTCTTAATCATTTAGTATTCTGATCTTAAAACACATCTTAATATTCAGATGTGTATTCAGATTCAAACGTCTTAATATTAAAAAAATGAGGAATGAGAGAAACAAACCAATGCAATTGCAAGGTAATTTGTATCCTGCGGGAGATAAATAAGAGCCTATCTTTGTTAGTAACAAAAACATTAAGAAATATAACACTTTCCAATTATAGCTTGTTTGGATGGTTGTTACCTGTTATTTTGTATCGTATTGTTACTTTAAATACAATATTTGTTTTGATTGTTACTTAAATTTTATTGTATCGTATCGTTTAATCCGTTGTTACGTAACAGCGAAAAGTGTTACTTTATGGAACGACTGATTTGGTATGGTCACGTCCTTACCTCTTTTTTTTCTCTCTCCTCTTACCCTTCCTTATTATTAAATAATCATATTTATCTTTTACCCTACTATTTTATATAATAATTTTACCTCGTACCTTACTTTTTCGTTATAATATTGCAAGTTTATTCTTTTATGGTTAGTACATGACATAATAAAATGACGACAAACAATACAGTCAATCCAAATATTGTAAACATCAAAACAATACAATACAATATCATACGATACATTATGAAACGATTAACAACCATCCAAATTTAGAGCTCGATATTAACTCGAGCTCGATATTGACTCGAGCTCGATATTGTTTCGGGGCACAGTATCGAATCGGGCTTGATATTGGTCGGTCTCTGGCTCTTAAGCTCGATGACACCGCTTCACTTCATAGTTCGATTTAGACTCGAGTTCGGTAATGACTTCGAGCTCGGTAATGACTTCGAACTCGGTATTTGATCGGTCCCAAAAATTTGAGCTTGGTAACCTGGATTCAGATCTCATCTCGATATTATGAAGATGACCTTCGATCCATTATGTTCCAATGTTGGCTAATCATACGAAGGTCGAAACCGGTTTTGACCGTATACATTTATACCTAATTGCAAGTAATAATAAATACTTTGATGGGATGGACTTATCAACTCCAGTAGTCGCAAAACCAAAAATGCACAAGATGCTAGAAATATATTTTAAAAATAGCGTACTACACCTCAAAAAACTATACCAAATCTTTTAGTAAGCCAAAAATATTCGAAATTGCAAAAATTCACTTCTAAATGTGATTCCATAGTAAATCCCTTTTTTGCATTTTTCATTAAAATAATAATTATAGTTTGTTAAATACTTGATAAAAACCAAAAGTGCTCACTTTTGACAGCCTCATAGAATCAAAACAACTAAAGAGTGTTTTAAGGGCTTATTTTGAACTTACCCCAAAATATAAGGATTATTTTGTCATTTTCTCTCACGTTTTAGGTGAGTTTTATTACCAAAAATGATAAAAGTCTTTTTTGTGAAAAGTAGAGTAAAGTAAAATAATTTTTATGTAACAAAAGAAAGAATACTGATTTTTTAGTAATGCTAACTAGAAAACCGCCCATAAAATTTACCCGTGTTTGTCAGTGTGTGTATTGTGTTGGGATGATGGGCTACCAGCATCTGGACTGAAGCAGAACTAAAAGAATTGGGCTTCTAGACAAGCATGCTTACATACAAATAGGGAAAATCGTATTCTATAGCCGGTTTTAAAATAATAGCCAAAAAATATATATTTATATATATTATGTATGTTATATACAAAAATTATATAAATTTTATATATTTTTTCAACTATCGAATATAAATAATTTCTAACACTGGCTAAAAATGAAACCCTGCAAATAATCCCGACAAGTATATGTCAAATACATAGCGGATAAATAGGGAACGAAATAACCAATACAAATGAGAAAACCTTAAACGTGTTAACTTTTATTTAGACGAGTTGTTGGAAGTTATTCTGGCAAGTGATAAGTGCAGTTTCTTTTGAGTACTAATTTTGGAGATTAAGGTATTTGACCTTACATTTAAAGTCATTAACTTTTCATTTCATGTGTTAGTAGTGAAACACAATGCCTCATTTGTTTGTACTTAATAGAAGCTTATCATTTAGATCTCAGACATTAATTATGTTTGTGTTTAAAGTCTGAATCTTAATCATTCAGATCTTAATGATTAAATGTGTTTATTTTTTTACTTCACAATCACTTATTGGGTCTGAATAGGTCTGTATGATTAAGACCTATAATAAACACTTAATTTCATTAATATGCTATCATCCACATTCATTACTAACTGCCGCCACCGTCGACCATTAATAACTATCACCACCACTATCCTCAACCATAGCCGCCAGCACTACCACCACCCACTATCCCCACCACCATCATCCTCAACCATAACCATATACTCGCCCACCTGAACTACCACCACCAACCACCCTATTACCATCAATAACCATAGACGGCACCGCCCACCATTATACACTATCGCCACCCCACCATCACCTTTCTCAATCACAACCACCAACACCACCCACCATTATTAACTTTCACCACCCACTACCACCATCTTCAACCATAATCGATATCGCTACCAATTACCACTAGCTACTACCCAAAACCACCACCATCAATCAAAATTACTACCAACCACCGTCTCTAGTCGGCACTCACAAGCACTTACGTTAGCCATCACCACTGCCAACTATCATTCTATATACTCCCTCTGTTTCAATTTATGTGAACCTATTTCTTTTTTAGTTCGTGCCAAAAAGAATGACCTCTTTCCTTATTTGGAAACAATTTACCTTTATGCAATGATGTATAGCCACACAAAATATATGTGCTTCATTTTACACCACAAATTCAAAAGTTTTCTCTCTTTTCTTAAACTCTGTGCCCAGTCAAATGGGTTCACATAAATTGAAGCGGAGGAAGAGTGTGTGTGTGTGTGTGTATATATATATATTAAAAAATAAAATATTAGATTAATTAGTATTTTATTTGAATTCATGTTTATTAATTTTTAGATAAAAATAAATTCTATATATTCAGATGTTTAAAAAACAAACAGTCTTAATCATTCAGTATTCAGATCTTAAAAGTACATCTTAATATTTAGATATGTATTAATATGTCTTAATCTTAAAGCACATCTTAATATTCAGATATGTATTCAGATTCATATGTCTTAATATTAAAAAAAACAAATGAGGAATAAGAGAAACAAACCAATGCAATTGCAAGGTAACTTGTATCCTGCGGGAACAAATAAGAGCCTATCTTTGTTAGTAACAAAACATTAAGAAATATAACACTTTTCAAATACAGCTTGATACAATAAATTTTATTGTATCGTATCGTTAAATTTGTCGTAATTAACGACGAAAAGTGTCACTTTATGGAACGACCGATTTGATGTGGTCGCATTGTTACCTTTATTTTTCTCTCCTCTTGCCCTTCCTTATTATTAAATAATCATATTTATCTTTTACCCTATTATTTTATATAATAATTTTACCTCATACCTTACTATTTTATTCTTTTATGATTAGTGCATGACATAATGAAATGACGACAAACAATACAGTCAATCCAAACATTGTAAACATCAAAACGATACAATATAATATCATACGTTACATTATGAAACGATTAACAACCATCCAAACAAGCAGTTAGTCACTGAAACGAAATCCTTACAGACCCTTGCAGAGACATTGATACAATCATTACAATTGAGAGACAAATACTAGTTTCAATCTTAATAAAATTGCGCACTTCTTTTATTTGATTCAGCTTATGGCAAATCTTGACATTCATTAAAGTAAAAGGAAATATTCAAATTGCAGACAATTAACCAACGTTGGGTGGCTTACTAACTTTGTTAAAATTATCAACAAGAATTCGAACTCTTGAGGGTCTAAAATCTTGAGTTAATGCCCATGGTGGATAAATGATTTGTATGTCATTTACCTCAGGCATCTCTGCTTTAATCACCTTGACAGCATCATCGCCTAAATGTCCGACCAATTGAGGCCATGTTTTGGGGCATTGAGCAGAAAATAAAGAAGAATGGAGCTGTTTTTCATTTCGTGATGGCTTTTTAGGTGGATTTCTCTCCATGTTTTCGAGATTTGGAGTTGGGATGAAATTGCTAAATTGTATACTAAATAGGATTTGATGAAGTTTAAATTAATGATGCTTAAAATTGAAGCTACTAACCATTCTTGGAGGCCACGAATGACTTTGAGTAATATTCTATTAACTTAATTAAGAATCCCTTGGATAAGTGGATCTTTGACTCTAATATAATGATTGTAATTAAACAAACTATCTGATGCACATGATTATCCCACTCTCACTATTTTTATGTATCTTAAAGGCTATTCTATTAAGATCAAGATGGAGGTGTTAAGGCTAAAGGTGTTTACTGACGGTTTGGATCGGGCTGGGTGGGGAAACAAATGGCTCGTCCGGTTAAGGGTGCGGGCTGGGAAATCGGGCTATTAGTGGATTGAGAATTTTCGAGTTTAGTTGGGCCCATCTGGATTTGAGCATATCCAGTTAGAACCGGGCCGGATTATTTTTAAAGTGTATTATTATTTCTTGTTCAATGTAATTGTTACTCGAGTGTTTACAAACTTCTAAATTATAAAATAAGTATTTTAAGACAAAATTAAACATTTAAAGTCTTAAATTTAAAATTTAAAAATTAAAATTAAATAGTAATATTTAGGAAGACCAATATGTAAGGATAAAATTTCAAAGGTTTTCATTTCATCGCATAATAATACTGTAGGCATATAAATTTTATTAAAATTAAATATATAAAATAATTTGGATTATATTTTAAATTCAAGATATATTTATCCAAATAAATATTATGGGCTAATATAATTGAATTAATTATACAAGTCCAATATATATGGATTAAATAAATAAGTCTTAATCTGTCACGACCCAAAATCCCACCTCAGACGTTGTGAAGACACCTAGTCTCTAAGACTAGGTAAGCCGATTTTAATTACATTTTGAAGCCACTTTTTTTTTGAATTAAATAAGTAATCAAAACTAACAGTGGAATAAATAAGAATATACAATCTCCCAAGACTGACAGTACCGAGTCACAAACTCTAACTGAATACATGGAGTGATCACGAGGACCGAATATACAATATTGTTTGATTAAAAATTAATAGTACAATGAAATGAAAAGACTCCAAGGGACTGCGTCGACCAAGCAGCTCTACCTTGAATCCTTATGATCCCTCTTTAACTCTGCTCAAGTCAGATATCTCCAATACCTGCCTCTGCATAAAAATGTGCAGAAGTGTAGTATGAGTACACCACGGTCGGTACCCAATAAGTTTCTAAACTAACTTCAGTGGATTAGAGATGAGGTACAATCAAGACACTCACTAATCTAATAGCTTGTGCAATATAATATACAAAATAATAGGAAACAGATAACAATAAGGGCAACATAAAATAACCAGTGATATGCACAGCAAGGCAACAAGAACACCATTAATAAATACAATTACACCCAGTTAAATCAAGACCTTCAAATAAATATCTTTCACATATAATTCTTCCAAATAACTCTCTTTCAAATATAATTTTCTCAAATAATTATCTTTCGAATATAATTCTTTCAATAAATCTCTTCAAATATGATTTCCTCAAATAAATATCTTTCACATATAATTCTTCCAAATAACTCTCTTTCAAATATAATTTTCTCAAATAATTATCTTTCGAATATAATTCTTTCAATAAATCTCTTCAAATATGATTTCCTCAAATAAATATCTTTCACATATAATTCTTCCAAATAACTCTCTTTCAAATATAATTTTCTCAAATAATTATCTTTCGAATATAATTCTTTCAATAAATCTCTTCAAATATGATTTCCTCAAATAAATATCTTTCAAATACAATTCTTTCATATAATACTTTCTAAATAAAAATCCTTCCAAATAAATATTTTGAATATAATTCTTTCAATTAAAAAGTCACTATGTGACACCTCATTTCATAATCATAAAAATACGGGTCTTAGCCCATTTTCATATTTTTCGTAAACACGGGTCTCAACCTATTTTTTCATATTTTTCCGGCACCTGGTGCCCATAATTAAATTATCATATTTCCCCGGCACCTCGTGCCCTCTTTTCATATCACAACTGCACGGACAATTCACGTGCCAAATATCATTATTATTTAATCACAGCACCTCGTGCCCACATTTCATATTACAACTGCACAGACAATTCACGTGCCAATATCCTCATTATTTACTTACGGCACCTCGTGCCCACAGTTCATTTTATAATCCACCTGGCAATAGCCACAGACTCTCAATTTCATCATAAATCATATTGTTATCAATTTACCAACAACAAGACAAATTGCACAAGGCATAAAAATAAACACAAAAAAATCACAACATCACATGAAAATCACCAACACCACAACTCCACATTATCACATATCGTCCATGACAATAGCCTCCCTTATCTCTCCTATAGCCACCCTTATCACTCCTATAATAGCCTTCCTTATCCCTCCACCCTGACAATATCAATAGCCACCCTTATTGGTCCTATTGCCACCCTTATCTCTCCTGTAGCCACCCTTATCGGTCCGCCCAAATAATATTCCAACAAACGCAACAACAGTGAAATGCCACCCTTATACCCACATAATAGCAACGGCGAAATGCCACACTTATATCCTCAAAATAATAACTCACACAACACAATAATTTACAAGGGAAATTATCACGGCAATATAATAAAATCAGTTCATATCATAATTTGCCCAACGGACACAACCAAAATTCCAAAGATACGACCAAATCAATTAATTTCACAACAAATAGTCGAAGGCTCCACACAATGTGTATAACACCCCAAAAAAATAATCAACAGAGATAGAAATTACTCAGCATAAAGCAAAGGCTTCATTAATTCAAATTTAGATAATTATATTAATACTTCTTTTTAAACTTGCTTAAGTAATTATTTATATAGGGAAAAATCATATTAAAATTTAATTCCAAGAAATATCAAACCAACAATACTCACGAAATTATATAAGTTTTCAAGTAACAATCACATCAAATTGTCACATAAAAATAAATTCAACAACAAGGATTTAGGCATGGCAAATATATAATTTAATAAATACTAACAATTATCCAAATTACTACTCAATATGTCCAATACTTTAACTCAATGAATTCTGCACATATAATCTCGAGTACGTACTCTTCACCTCGCGTACATTATTTTTCACATTTCACAAATGGCACATAAGACTCGATGCCTAAGGGGGGGTAATTTCCCCACTCGAACTTAAGAAAGACACTTACCTTTTTTAAGTTATGCCGATATTTCAAAATCGCCTTCTTTCTTGAATTGACCTCCGGACCGCACAAATCTATCCAAATTAATTGTATAACTTCATTAAAATTCATCAAATATAATTCCGGATAATAATACGTCGACTTAAAAATTTATTCCAAAAAGTCAATAAAAGTCAACGCGGAGCCCACCCCTCGGAATCCGACATAATTTTTATGAAATCCGAACACCCATTCTGATACGAGTTCAACCATACCAATTTTATCGAATTCCAATAACTCGACCTCCAAATCTTAAATTTTCGTTTTAGGAAGATTTTACAAAAATTAATCAAAACTGGATAAGAATCACTTACTCCAAATACCCACGCAAGAATCTCTCCAAAAATTGCCTTCTACCGAGCTCCCAATTTGATTTTGTGTTATGATCTCAAAACCCCCGTTTTGGGACTTTTAATTCTATCAAGATATGCCTTCTTCGCGTTCGCGACCATGTCTTCGCGTTCTTAAAGCACAACCTCGACCCAGAATTAACCCTTCGCGAACGCGACACAAGCCTCGCGAACTCGAAGGTTTGTTGTCCCCTCACTTCGCGAACGCGACACACACCACGCGAACGCGAAGGCCAAACGCTTATGGTCCCCAGCTGCTTCCTTATCTTCTTCGTGAACGCGTAACATCTCTCGCGTTTGCGATGCACACCCTGTCCACCCTTCGCGAATGCGTCTCACCTTCGCGAACACGAAGAGCAAATATTGACAGCTTCTCAGTTCCGCTTCGCGAACGCGAGGCTCCACTCGCGAACGCGATGAAGGAAACCAGATGGTGCATCAGAAAATTCCAGCAGAGTTCCGAGTCCAAAATCCAACCCGTTAACCATCCGAAACTCACCTGAGGCCCCGGGAATCTCAACCAAATATACCAACAGGTCCTAAAACATCATACGAACTTAGTCGAAGTCTCAAATCACCTTAAACAACATCAAAACGACGAATCGCAACTCAAATAAAAATCTATGAACTTTGAACTTTCAAATTCTATATCCCGTGCCGAAACACATCAAATCAATCCGGAATGACTTCAAATTTTGCACACAAGTCATAAATGACATAATGAAGCTATTCTATTTCCAGAATAAGATTTCGACCTCGATATGAAAAAGCCCCCCCCCCCCCCCCGGTCAAACTTTTCAAAAATTCGACTTTTTCCATTTCAAGTCTAATTCCACTACGGACCTCCAAATAATTTTCTGGACACGCTCCCAAGTCCAAAATCACCAAATAGAGCTATTGACATAATCAAAATTCCATTCCGGAGTCGTTTACTCAAAAGTCAACTCTCCGATTAACTTTTTCCATTTAAGCTTCTAAATAAGGATTGTTCTTTTAATTTTATTTTCGAATCTTCAGTAAATCAAGCTTGACCACACCCGCGGGTTATAATACATATTGCGAAACTGCTCGAGACCTTAAGTCACTGAACGGGGTATTATTTCTTAAAACGACTAGTCGGGTCGTTACATTCTCCATCTCTTAAACAAACGTTCGCCCTCGAACGTGATAAGAATTATTTTGAGGTTACCAAATCGATGATTTTACTTTTACACATATACTCATGGTTGATCCCCCGTTACCGCATTTGAGATAATCCCGACCACACCATCTCATTTGAGATTATTTCTTTTATCCATATTTGTAAACTTTAAGATCAATTTCTTACACTTCAACATTTTCAAAAGGCCTGATTTTTCACCACAACGCACGGTATTAGCTTCAACTGGCTATACCAACTCGTGCCTACGCACACATCAACTTTCTTGATAGTGTTGAAGTATTTCAAAAAATTTCTGGGTTGTTACATTCTTTCCCGCTTAGGATCATTCGCCCTCAAACACATAACATAATTTATCTCTTCTTTCGCACATATCAATCTCCCAAATTTTTCTAACTCCCAAATTTTTCAGAAATTTCGGCAGTGTCTCCCATGTAATTGGGCCTAACCACCTGCTAGATTAACACCAAAACAACTCCTAACAATACATCCACAACCCAACAAAATACCACAATGTATATATCAATAACACTAATCTCAGCATTACAAGCACTGCATTATCACAATGATATCAGGACATGAAGCACATCATATGTATGCTCATCACCACATCTCTGGTCTTAAAAGCCGTTCATAATTAATTGCAGCATCATCAGTTAATCTCATATTAACCACCGCCTCATTTCGAATTTTCACAACACTGTCAACAGAATGTGAGGCATGAAGACCTCATGATTACTTACTAGGATTAATGAGTCACATTTAACGCCACCTGGGCACTCATCCCATAGGCTAAAACTCTATGTTTACAGCACGAAAATGGCTGAATATGCACATAAAATAAATGAAGAATTATCAAATAAGCCTAACAGGCATGACTCCCTATTAGTATTATTGTACAAATTAAATTTCACACAGGGAGAATTTTAAACTGATAAATATTTCACCACAAGGACCTTGTCCTTATAAAACTTTCACCGCGGCTTGTAGCCCAGTTTAAATATTTCATAGCATATAAAAATGCGAGGATCTCATCCTCAACTCCGAATCACAAGTATTTTGTACATTGTGCCAACTGAAATTTCAATTTCCTTTCTTTCTTCTTTTCAATATATTTCATAAACAGTTTTCACAATACATAATGAACCCTCATATCGGTAGGGCATATAATTCATAAAAAATGGAATTAATTATTCCGAAACACATTAAACCCACTGTAATGAATAATAAAAATTACTTTTGGACTTATAGCCCTTAATGGTGTACAAAAATAAAATGACAGACACGGGCTCACATCTTCAAATCTCCCAATAGGGATAAACATATAAGTGGGTCACAAAAATTACGAAGCTCACCCATAAGCGGAGCATAATAAGAGGACTCACCTCAATATTTAGGACCAAATCAAATTAAAGGAAAATATCCTTTTATAACAGAATCAGGATCGTACCTGTAACGACACCATCAGGTGTATCGGCCTCAGCCAAATCATAGCGATCATATCGATGGGTCGGGCCTCCACCTCTCAGGCACCCTCTACTCGCCTGTCCTCCACCTCTAACTGACTGTGTACGTGGAGTATTAACTGGAATAAAGCTTGTAGCTTGAGTGCTCTGATGAAATCCACCCCTCCCAAGTCTGGGACAGCCTCTCATGATGTGCCTAGTATCACCATATTCATAACAACCCCTCTAAGGTTGCGGTTGCTCGTATTGAGTCTTTGCCGGATAACTGGAATAACCATTATAGGAATCATGTACCGGTGATGCATCGTAAGAACTTACTGGAGCACTCCGAGTAATCTGATGTGCGGACTGAGCTGGCCGACTGCTCGAGCCTCCGCTATAATGGGCCATAGCTGAAGAGTAAAATCCACTAAACCCTCCAGATCTTTGAGACCTTTTGGCTTTCTTAAACTCTCTTTCCTCGCCTAAAACACCCTCAATCTTCCTGGCAATCCCCACTACTTATTGAAATAGAGTATCAGTTTGCAACTCTCGAGCCATGCATATTTTTAATATCATAATCGAGCCCCTCAATGAATCTGCGGACCTGTTCTCTAACTGTAGGAACCAAGATAGGTGCATGACTGGGTAACTCATTGAACCTGATAGCATATTCTAACACTATTATAGTGCCCTAACGCAACCGTTCAAACTCTGTATACCACGTATCTCGGAGAGTCTGGGGAACAAACTCTTTCAAGAACATTTCCGAAAATTGAGCCCAAAATTGGTGGTGTTGCATCGGCTGGTCTACCTTCTTCATAGATTTGCCACCACCGATATGTTACGCCTTACAGTTGAAATGTAGTAAAGGCAACTCCGCTCACTTCCACAATACCCATGGTGCGGAGAATACGGTGACAATTTTCTAGAAATCCTTGGGCATCATCTGTAGATGTGCCACTAAAAGTAGGTGGACTATACCTCTTAAACCTTTCAAATCTTTTTTGTTCTTCTTCTGATGCCTCTGGAATAACAGGTTGTACCGGTATTACACCCAGAACCTGACCAACATGAACCTGCTGCTCTAGAGTTGTGGTAGGAGTCTGAGCTACTCCCCCAATCTATAAAATATTTGGTGCAACAGAGATCAATCCCGCCTGAGTTAATGTACCAAACATACTCAGGAACTTTGCTAAAGTCTCCTGAAGTCCGGGGGTAACAACAAGTGCTTCTGGTACCTGTCCGCCAACTGGAGCTATTGGTGGCTCCTCAACTATTGTTCTGACAAGTGCTCTAGTTGCGGCACATGCCCTTCCTCGACCTCTGCCTCGGCCTCTACCTTGGCCCCGGCCTCTTGCAGCCCTACCAGTATGTGCGGATGCCTGCTCAGCTAACCCGATAGCGTGTGTCCTCACCATCTATGAAAGAATAGAGATACAAAGGCTCAAATTCTACAATCAACAAATCCGCATGACAGGAATGAAAGAAATGGAAATTTTCTAAAAGTTCTGTAACCTCTCGAAGATAAATACAAACGTCTCCGTACCGATCCGTAATACCCTACTAGACTCGTTCGTGACTCGTAGAACCTATGAACCTAGTGCTCTGATACCAACTTGTCACGACCCAAAATCCCACCTCAGGCGCCGTGATGACACCTAATCTCTAAGACTAGGTAAGCCGATTTTAATTATATTTTGAAGCCAATTTTCTTTTTTGAATTAAATAAGTAATCAAAACTAACAGCGGAACAAATATGAATATACAACCCCCCAAGATTGGTAGTACTGAGTCACGAACTCTAACTAAATACATAAAGTGATCACGAGGACCGAATATACAATACTGTTTGATTAAAAATTAACAGTACAATGAAATGAACAGACTCCAAGGGACTACGACGACCAAGCATCTCTACCTTGAATCCTTACGATCCCACTTTAACTCTACTCAAGTCCGATATCTCCAATATCTGGCTCTGCACAAAAATGTGCAGAAGTGTAGTATGAGTACACCACGGTCGGTACCCAGTAAGTATCAAGACTAACCTCAGTGGAGTAGAGACGAGGTACAGTCAAGACATTCACTAGTCTAATAGCTTGTGCAATATAATATACAAAATAATAGGAAACAGATAACAATAAGGGCAACATAAAACAACCAGTGATATGCACAGCAAGGCAACAAGAACACCATTAATAAATTCAATTACACCCAATTAAATCAAGTCCTTGAAATAAATATCTTTCACATATAATTCTTTCAAATAACTCTCTTTCAAATATAATTTTCTCAAATAATTATCTTTCAATTATAATTCTTTCAGTAAATCTCTTCAAATATAATTTTCTCAAAATAAATATCTTTTAAATACAATTCATTCATATAACACTTTCTAAATAAAAATCCTTCCAAATAAATATTTTGAATAAACGTCTTTCAATTAAAAAGACACCATGTGACACCTCATTTCATAATCATAAAAATACGGGTCTCAACCCATTTTCATATTTTTCGTAAATACGGGTCTCAGCCCATTTTTTCATATTTCCCCGATGTCTCGTGCCCTCATTTCATATCACAACTGCACGGATAATTCACATCAAAATATCATTATCATTTAATCACAGCACCTAGTGCCCACATTTCATATCATACCTGCACGGACAATTCACACGCCAATATCCTCATTATTTACTCACGGCACCTCATGCCCACAGTTCATTTTATAATCCGCCTGGCAATAGCCACAGGCTCTCAATTTCAACATAAATAAGTTTGTTATCAATTTACCAACAACAAGATAAATTGCACAAGGTATAGAAATAAATACAAAAAAATCACAAGATCACATAAAAATTACCAACACCACAACTCCACATTATCACATATCGTCCTTGACAATAGCCACTCTTATCTCTCCTATAGCCGCCTTTATCACTCCTATAATAGCCTCCCTTATCCCTCCGCCCTGCCAATATTAATAACCACCCTTATCGCTCATATTGCCACACTTATCTCTCCTGTAGCCACCCTTATCGGTCCGCCCAAACAATATTACTACAAACACAACAACAGTGAAATGCCACCCTTATACCCACATAATAGCAATGGCGAAATGACATCCTTATATCCTCAAAATAATAACTCACACAACACAACAATTTACAAGGAAAATTATCACGGCAACATAACAAAATCAGTTCATATCACAATTTTCCCAATGGCCACAACTAAAATTCCAAAGATACGACCAAATCAATTAATTTCACAACAAATATCCGAATGCTCCACATAATGTGTATAACACTCCAAAAAAACAATCAACAGAGATAGGAATTACTCAGCATAAAGCAAAGCCTTCATTAATCCAAATTTAGATAATTATATTAACACTTCTTTTAAAACTTGCTTAATTAATTATTTGCATAGAAAAAATTCATATTGAAATTTAATTCCAAGAAATATCAAACCAACAATACTCATGAAATTAAATAGGTTTTCAAGTAACAATCACATCAAATTATCACATAAAAACAAATTCAACAATAAGGATTTAGGCATGGCAAATAGATGATTTAATAAATAATAACAATTATCCAAATTACTACACAATATGTCCAAGACTTTAACTCAATAAATTTTACACATATAAGCCTGAGTACGTACTTTTCACCTCGCGTACACGGTTTTTTACATTTCAGAAATGGCACATAAGACTCGATGCCTAAGGGGTAATTCCACCACTCGAGGTTAAGCAAAACACTAACCTTTTTGAAGTTATGCCGGTATTCCAAAATCGCCTTCTTGCTTGAATTGACCTCCGGACCACTCAAAGCTATCCAAATTAATTGTATAACTTTATTAAAATCAATCAAAAACAATTCCGGATAATAATACGTCGACTTAAAAATTTATTCCAAATAGTCAACAAAAGTCAACGCGGGGACCGTCCCTTGGAACCCGACATAATTTTTATGAAATCCGAACACCCATTTTGATACGAGTTCAACCATACCAATTTTATCGAATTCCAATAACAACTCGACCTCCAGATCTTAAATTTTCGTTTTTGGAAGATTTTACAAAAATCTTGATTTCCTCCATTTAAATCCATATTAAATGATGGATTCAAAGGCATAATCATGAAAATTAATCAAAACTGGATAAGAATCACTTACCCCAAATACCCACGCAAGAATCTCTCTAAAAATCGCCTTCTACCGATCTCCCAATTTGATTTTGTGTTATGATCTCAAAACCCCCGTTTTGGGACTTTTAATTCTACCCAGATATGCCTTCTTCGCGTTCGCGAAGCACAACCTCGACTGTCTAGAATTAACCCTTCGCGAATGCAACACAAGCCTCATGAACGCGAAGGTTTGTTGTCCCCTCACTTCGCGAACGCGACACACACCACGCGAAGGCCAAACGCTTATGGTCCCTAGCTGCTTCCTTTTCTTCTTCGTGAATGCGTAACATCTCTCGCGTTCGCGATGCACATACTGTCCACCCTTCGCGAACGCATCTCATCTTCACGAACGCGAATAACAAATATCGTCAGCTTCTCAGTTCCCTTTTGCGAACGCGAGGCTCCACTCCCGAACACGATGAAGGAAACCAGATGGTGCATCAGAAAATTCCAGCAGAGTTCCAAGTCCAAAATCCAACCCGTTAACTATCCGAAACTCACCCGAGGCCCCCGAGACCTCAACCAAATATAGCAACAGGTCCTAAAATATCATACAAACTTAGTCAAATTCTCAAATCACCTCAAACAATATCAAAACGACGAATCGCAACTCAAATAAAAATACATGAACTTTGAACTTTCAAATTTTATATCTTGTGCCGAAACACATCAAATCAATCCGGAATGAGATCAAATATTGTACACAAGTCATAAATGACATAACAAAGCTATTAAAATTTCCAGAATCAGATTCCGACCCCGATATAAAAAGGTCAACCCCCCGGTCAAACTTTTCCAAAATTCGAGTTTCGCCATTTCAAGCCTAATTCCACTATGGACCTCCAAATAATTTTTCGGACACGCTCCTAAGTCCAAAATAACCATATAGAGCTATTGACATAATCAATATTCTATTCCGGAGTCGTTTACTTAAAAGTCAACTCTTCGGTCAACTTTTTCCATTTAAGCTTCTAAATAAGGATTGTTCTTTTAATTTTAATTTCGAATCTTCAGTAAATCAGACTCGACCACACCCGCAGATCATAATACATATTGCGAAGCTGCTCGAGACCTTAAGTCACTGAATGGAGCGTTAATTCTTAAAACGACAAGTTAGATCGTTACATAATCCATTGGGCTAGCCCATTTAATTGGGCTAAAGTGTTGAGCCAAATTCATTAAGCCCAAGATATCATCTTCCTAGAGGCCCAATTTGGTGTCATATGACGTACACACCAAGTCAAGCGAAAACTTCAATAGGATCATGCCATGTGTAAAAATGACAGGGCATGCCAAATCATATTAAAAGGCCAATGAAATTGCGCCACGTGTGCAAGTAACATGTTCTGGCCAATCAAATGCGGCCTTGTCACATTTCAATTTGATTGGTCAGAAAGAGTTTGTTCTTATCATAACTCTTTCCTCCCACAACTATAAATATGGGTCTTCAAAACCCAGAAAAAAGACCAGAAGTTATAACAAAAAGCAAGAGAGAGCTCATGGATCAAACTCCGCAAATTGCTCTACAAGTTTCAAGCTTCAAGAAATCAAGTTCAAGTTCGAGAAATCAAGTTCAAGCTCAAGAACAAAGAACAAATAAAGATTCAAAGGAGTACGAGTTCAAATCAAAGTTTGTGCTAGTTGAATTCAAGATCATCGTTCGTGACAACAAACATAGATTCGAGATCAAGCTCAAAGGTCCTTGAATTTATTAATTATTGAAAAAAACTCAGATAAATCATAGAGATTGTAATACTCATATTATTTGAAATCAAATACTACGATTGTTGCAATATTTTTCGGTCTTGATTTTATTTTCTCGTCATAATTTAATTGTCTACAAATTCTGGCGCGCCCATGCAAGCAATAGTTATTGAAGCTTCTACCGTAGAAGAACAACTTGCAAGTTTGACGAAAGCAGTTGAAAGCTTGTCAAACGTGTAAGATCAAGATGCTAAACTTTCCAAATTAAAAAATAAATTGGATAGCATTGTAGAAGGAGAATGCAAAAAAAACACCTTTAAATCTTCAAAGATCTCATGAGAAAGGAAACTCTTTCGAAAAGCAAGCAACCACAAGCAAGAAGTCAGGAAATTGAGAAACTTTGTACCCAAGTCTGAAAACAAAGAAGCTATGAATGTCAACACATCACCTGTGAAGTTCACAACAAAGGTGAGCAAGAAGCAGAGTATGAAATCCACATATCTTCAAGATAAGCCTAGTGGAAAGGTGACTCTAAAAGAAATGCAAGAGAAGGAGTACCCATTTCTGGATTCTGATGCGCCAACAGGTTTTGAAGAACTCCTCGAGTTAAAGCTCATTGAACTTCCAGAGATCGAGCGACTAAATGAAGCTGGGAAAACGAATGACCCAAATTACTGCAAATACTCTGACTTGTAAACCACCCTTTGGAGAAGTGATTTGTCTTCAAGGACAAAGTTATGGACTTGGCTCCTGAAAAGAAGATCGTACTTGAAGATGAGAAAGCAAGCGCAAACCAAGTCTTTATCACCTTTGGCTAATTCAGTCCAGATGAATTATGTAGTTTCAAAGAAATTAAAAATGAAGAATTACTGGAGAATAGCAAGGTTGAAGTTGATCAGCCTGATGATGATGAAGATTGGACGTTGGTGACTCATCGAAGGCACCACAAAAGAAGACCACAAAAATAATAAAAGAACAACCAACAAGGAAAATGATGGAAAAAAGACCAAGGAAACAGAATCCAGTTAGGTGTTTGAAGAAAGAAAAAGTGGAGGTGCACCACCCTCATAAACCACGACATCCCGTGACCTTGGAGGATTTCTTGCCATGTTGGTTCCATATGAAGATTTTCCGTGATGGTATTGAGGCCTCTTGTTGCAAGGCTGATAAAGGGGAAAAGAGTGATGACTTACCATTTGCACCATATTCAGAAAAGCTCATCGAGTCTATTCCTTAAGAGGGTAACATTTGCGAGGAAAATGTTACGTTCATAAATGACGATCTTCTACTAGGTGACACTCCTCCAACCGCTCTTTGTACTTGGTTGGCTATATGCTCGATGAAAGGGTAAATCAAATTTGGTTTATAGAGGATCCTCAGTAAACATCTTGCCAATTCGCACTATGAAAAAACTTGGTATTCCCATGAACAAACTCTTGGAAAGTCGTGTGATGATCCAAGGATTCAACCAAGGGGCGCAAAGATCCATAGGTGCGATCAGGTTAGGAATCATCATTGAAGATATGCAATCCAGTGCATGGCTGCATGTGATCGATGCAAAGACTTCATGCAACATCTTGCTTGGAAAGCCTTGGATACATGAGAATAAAGTGGTTCCATCTACCTACCATCAATGTTTGAAATACTACGAGGGTGTCGTCAAGAAGAAGGTAGTTGCTATCGTCCCACCCCATTAAATGTTTAGCATAATCATGATATGGGCGTAGTTCATGTTTCTTGACCTCGTAACTACCTAAAAGCTGGTTGATCACTAACCGAGAGTCCCAAAGACATGCAATTGCATCAGCTTCATTTTGACATCCATTTCAAGCCCAAGTATTAATGCTTGATATTCAGCAACGTTGTTGGAGTAGAGTTGCATCAACGTAAAGGAGTACGGTAGAACCGCACCTTGAGAAGTGACAAATAATATGCCAGCACCAGCTCCTCTGCGATGTGCAGCACCATCAAAGTACATCTTCCATGGAGGTTGAACTTCAATGACCATTGTGTCCTTATCAGGTAGTTCATTAGTTAGCTCCCAATCATCAGGGATAGGGTGATCTACCAAGAAGTCCGCTAACGCTTGTCCTTTTATATCCTTTTGAAAAATGTACACAATTTTAAATTGTTGAAACTGGAGGTACCACCTTGCTAGTCGATCATTAAGGACAGGTTCTGACATCACGAACTTGATGGGATTTGCTCTAGAAACAAGAAAAATGACATGATCTTGAAAGAAATGCTTCAACTTTTGGATTGAGAATACTAGTACCAAACATAACTTTTCGATTGGCGAATAATTCAGCTCATTTGGTGTCATCATCCTGCTCAACTAGTAAAGTGAGTTTTCTTTACCTTCACTATTTTCTTGGGCCAACAATGCTCCAACAGACCTTTATTGTGATGAAATATATAGTATCAATAACTTTCCAAGTATAGGGGCTGCCAAAACTGGAGGCTTCATCAAGTAAGTTTTTATGCTTTCAAAGGCATTGCTACAAGCTTGGTCCCACTTGAAAGGAACGCCTTTCTTCATGAGGTGACTGAATGGTTGGCACCTCCCAGCTAGCTTTGAGATGAATCTCCTAAGGTATGCTAGCTTTCCTTGTAGACTTTTCAATTCATGAATATCGCGAGGCTCAGCCATTTTCAAAATGGCATTTGCTTTGGCTTGATCAATTTCGATCCCTCGATTTCAGACAATGAAACCAAGGAACTTTAGATAAGTAACTCCAGAGGCGCATTTCAATGGATTCGTCCTAAGTTGGTACCTCCGGAGAAATTCAAACACCATTCTCAAGTCTTTCAAGTGGTCGCCCATCTTTCTTGATTTTACCAGCATGTTGTACACATAGCATTCAACCTTCTTGTGGAGAAGGTCATCAAAGATATTCTCCATATCCCTTTGGTAAGTAGAACCCGCGTTCTTCAAGCCAAAAGACATTACCATGTAGCACTAAATACCCTTGGGGGTACGAAATACAGTAAACTCTTCATCTTTTGGTGCCATGCGAATTTGGTTATAGCCCGACGAACCATCCTTGAAAGACATTGTCTGATAACCAGTAGTAGCATCAATCATCAGTTCTGCAATAGGAAGCGGGAATTCATCTTTGGGACACACATATTTGAGATCTCTGAAGTCAACGTATACCCTAATCTGGCCATTGTTCTTCATTACATGGACAATACTTAAGACCCATATTGGATATTTAACTTCACGAATAAAGCCTGCTTCAATGAGTTTGTTAACTTCACTTTCAATCAAGGGAACCAAGTCCAGCCTAAAGCGCCTTTGAGCTTGCTTAACAGGATGAGCATCATTCTTAACTTCAAGGTGATGGACTGCTACTTTAGGATCCAAGCCAGGAATCTCTTTGCAACTCCAAGCAAAGACATCCCTAAACTCCTTGAGTAACTCAACATAAGTGCTTTCTTCATCAACTTCTAGTACAAAACTTAGGTAGGTGGGTCTTGGCTCTTCATCAGTGCCAAGGTTAACTTCTTTTAAGGCATCAATTTTTGTATTCACCCCTTCTTCAAGTTTAGGTGGAGCATCTTTCGCATCTTCATCTTCTTGAGGGTCCCCATCGTTGAAGGATATGTGATAACACGATGAAACATCCTCCAATTTCTCATTATCCTCTATTAGAGACGAAATACCATTCTCGCCTTGTGCAGTAACATGATATGAAGAACCCACACTTTCTTCTTCTTTATCACGCTCCTTAGTAAATACCACAGTCTATGGCTTTACCTTCAGTACTTCTTTATATGAAAGCACAAGTTTTGTTTGTCGCCTCATTCTAGAAGGAACCAAACTTTGGAAATCCTTAGAGAGTTTTTGGATTCTAGGCAAAGCGGGTGGTCTTATGCTTTGATAATTTCTCTGGAACTTGTTCCCCTTCTTTAATGGACCCAATATCCCAAACACAGAAGCCCTCACAATTGATTTTCCAAGTCGATCAAAGACAGAAGGCTTGTTACAAACGGCATATTCATCTTCTACAGTGATATAATTGTTGCTTGCCCTTCTTATGGAGATGCGCACTGGTGACAGTTGCTTGTATCCCAACCCTTCACGTGGTTGCCTCGTAGCAGCTTCTGATGGGAGATTCCCTAATTTTGACAACTCATTGGGATTGTATCTAGATTTTGCAAATAGCCTGTAAGCATTAGGATCAAAACCTTCATCTTTTCGCTTTGTAGGGAGTGCCACATTTTGCAAACGATTTTGGGCCACAAACCCTGCAAGCGGCTTTGAGGACAACTTTACTGCCTCAATTCATTTTACCGGAAGAGTTAACTCTTTTATCATGTTAGTTTGGATATTAGATGATTCACCTTTATCTTTCTTCCTTTAAGGGACATATTGGAACACATGTATTACTTTCTTTCCATAAGATGCAATATCCCCTCTATAAGATTTATTCAAGTTAGGTTGTACCTCATTAGCAACAACTTTGGATTTACCAGCAGTCGCCTTAGCTCTTTTAGTTGTGGGTTCGTCATTCTTGTTTTTCCTGACATCATCAACTTTTAGCTCCTTCACAATGCGGTTCGGTGAATGGCTCGTCATCTGACTATTCAACATGTGCATAGGAAAGAAAACAAGAAGGATGACGCATTAGCGGCCCTAGCTTCATTGTTGAAGCTCGGTGAATGGTTCGTCAACTAGCGAAGTGTGACTCAGCCTTGGTGAATGGCTCGTCATCTGACTATTCAACATGTGCGTAGGAAAGAAAACAAGAAGGATGATGCTTTAGTGGCCCTAGCTTCATTGTTGAACCTGCCTGATCAAGCGCAAGTTACTATCTACCAAAAATGGGTAGTACCGCCGCCAAGTGAGGGTGAAAATGAAGAAAATGAACTCGAACATCTTGTCGCTATTTCTGAAGCTCAGAAAGAAGAATGGAGACAACCCATTATCAATTACTTGAGCTACGGGATACTTCCAAAAAATCCAAGGAGAAAAACTAAAATCCGCCTTCGTGCATCTCACTTCTTTTACTACAAAGATACTCTATACAGAAGATCATTTGAGGGAGTACTCTTGCGATTCTTAGGGGAAGAAGAAGCACTCCAAGCTTTGCAAGAAGCACATTCTGGGGTATGTCCGTCACACCAGTCTGGACCAAAGCTCCACTTCCATATAAAAAGGATGGGATACTAGTGGCCAACAATGGTAAAAGATTTCTTGGACTACGATCGAAGATGCAAGGCTTGCTAGTTCCATGCAAATTGTATTCATCGGCCTCCTGAAGTGCTATATCTGACTGTTGCATCATTTCCATTTGACGCTTGGGGACTGGATGTTGTTGGACCACTGCCAAAATCCTTTGGTGGGAACTTATACATCTTGGCTGCAACTGACTACTTCTCAAAATGGGTCAAAGTTGTTGCTCTTAAGGAAGTAAAGAAGGAAAATGTTGAAAGTTTCATCTGAGTAAACATAATATATCGCTTTGGCATTCCTCATTACATAATAACGGATAATGGCAAGCCATTCGACAATAGGTTATTGAACAAGATTTGTGATCTCTTTGGCTTCAAGCAACGTAAATCTTCTATGTATAATGCGTCCGCCAATGGTCTAGCTGAGGCATTCAACAAGTCTCTATGAAACTTGTTAAAGTAAGTCGTCTCCAAATCCAAACTATATTGGCATGGCCGTATGGAAGAAGCTTTGTGGGCATATAGGATAACTCACCGTATGCAAACACAAGCGACCCCTTATTCACTCGTCTATGGAGTCGAAGCCATTTTTCCACTCGAGCGTCAAATACCTTCATTACGATTATCTATTCAAGAAGGGATCACCGATGAAGAAAATGCTCGATTCGATTAGCAGAGTTGGAAGCTCTTGATGAGAAGAGGTTGGAAGCTCAACAGAGTCTTGAAAATTATCAGGCTCGATTGTCTCGCGCCTTCAATAAAAGAGTTCACCCAAGATCCTTTCAAGTGGGAGATCAAGTCCTTGCCATTCGAATAACCATTATTACTTCCCACAAACTTGTAGAGAAGTTCACTTCAAAATGGAATGGGCCATATGTCGTGCAAGAAGCTTATTCAAGTGAGGCTTACAAGATGGCATGAGAATCGGCCATATCAATGGCAAGTTATTAAAAAAGTATTACCCTTGAAGTTTCAACGCTCCTGGACTAACGAGCCTAAACTGCATGTCATGAAGCTCTTCAAATTTGAGCAAAATCTTCAAGTTGCAAAGCTCCTCAAAATACGAGCTTAAATTGCAAATCGCTACGCTCCTTAACGCAAGAGCATAAACTGCATATTACTCCTGGCCTGCAAGAGCATAAACTATGTACGACCCAAAATAAAAATCATCCTCTAGGTCAAAAACCTCGAAAGAAGCGGCCTATGCAAAAGTTAGGACATAAAAAGATTAAAATAAAAAAAATAAAAAAATCACCCATTCTAAACTACGGCATGACTTGATCCTCTCCATCAAGATACGCAGGCAGTTTAAATTTTCATTGTAAGTTCAGTCGCATAAGTTCAAAAGATGCATATTGCCCCAATTGTTGTCCGAGTGAAGTATGAAGGAATGTAAAATCAATCTAAAACACCATTCTTCTGTTGAACTTCGGATCTCGTTTGATTTAAAAGGGCCAATCCTCCATGGTAAATTGGTATCTTCAATGGGATGTTTTTAGGAATATGCCACGTATTAGCAATGAAGTCCGGAGATTTTCTATGTCTTCATGTTCGCCAAATATTCAAGTTTGTTGGTCTCTAAGTCCACCCTCAGCCCTAAAAAAAGAAGGAAAAAAGAAGAGAGGGGTTTAAGGGAACACAAGAATAAGAAGAAAGATTGCTTGGCACAACGTTTCAAATTCAGTGAGACTTGAACCCAAGATATTTGTGACAATGGAGCTCTTGAATTTTNAACTGCATGTCATGAAGCTCTTCAAATTTGAGCAAAATCTTCAAGTTGCAAAGCTCCTCAAAATACGAGCTTAAATTGCAAATCGCTACGCTCCTTAACGCAAGAGCATAAACTGCATATTACTCCTGGCCTGCAAGAGCATAAACTATGTACGACCCAAAATAAAAATCATCCTCTAGGTCAAAAACCTCGAAAGAAGCGGCCTATGCAAAAGTTAGGACATAAAAAGATTAAAATAAAAAAAATAAAAAAATCACCCATTCTAAACTACGGCATGACTTGATCCTCTCCATCAAGATACGCAGGCAGTTTAAATTTTCATTGTAAGTTCAGTCGCATAAGTTCAAAAGATGCATATTGCCCCAATTGTTGTCCGAGTGAAGTATGAAGGAATGTAAAATCAATCTAAAACACCATTCTTCTGTTGAACTTCGGATCTCGTTTGATTTAAAAGGGCCAATCCTCCATGGTAAATTGGTATCTTCAATGGGATGTTTTTAGGAATATGCCACGTATTAGCAATGAAGTCCGGAGATTTTCTATGTCTTCATGTTCGCCAAATATTCAAGTTTGTTGGTCTCTAAGTCCACCCTCAGCCCTAAAAAAGAAGGAAAAAAGAAGAGAGGGGTTTAAGGGAACACAAGAATAAGAAGAAAGATTGCTTGGCACAACATTTCAAATTCAGTGAGACTTGAACCCAAGATATTTGTGACAATGGAGCTCTTGAATTTCGATTAATAGAAAGAAAAATGTATTGTGATCCTGAGGCTTCCATACCAAAACATAAAAGTTTTGGCGAAGTCGTGCCAATTCGGAACTATCGGTATATCAAAATTTGATGTTGATTTCGAAATACTATCTGAACCTATCCTTAAGATATTGTATCCTATATTTTGGAAATATTTTATATTTTGAAGTCATGTTTTCAAGAAATCAAACAATTGGTGATTTCGACGTTCCTACATCAAAATGTAAAGGTTTTGGTGAAGTTGCGCAAGTTTGAAATCTTCAGCGTGTCAGAATTTTATGTTGATTTCGTAATATTATCTGAAACAATACTTAAGGTATTAAATCTTGCAATTGGATATTTCTTATATATTGAAGTCTATTTTTCAAAAACAAATCAAGTTGTTCATGATTTCGACATTTCTACACCAAGATACAAATATTTTGGTGAAGCTGCGCAAATCTGAAACTATCAACGTGTCATAATCTAAAGTTAAATTTAAAATATTATCTGGGATGACTCTGAAGTTGTTTGATTCTAAATTTTGAATATATCTTAGATCATGAAGTCTAGTTTTCAAAATATCAAGCGGTTCATGATTTTGACGTTTGTACGCCAAGATACAATCGTTTTGGTGAAACTGCGCAAATCTGAACCTATCAACATGTTGGAATTTAAAGTCAGTTTCAAAATAATATCTGGTACGATCCTGAAAGTGTTTGATTTTGAATTTCGGTTATGTCTTATATTTTGAAGTCTAGTTTCCAAAAAATCAAACGGTTCATAATTTGGACGTTTCTACACCAAGATATGAATTGTTTGATGAGACAGCGTAAATCTGAAATCGACAGCATGGTGCAATATAAAGTTGTTTTCAAAATATTGTCTGGGATTCTGAAGGTGCTTGATTGCAGATATTGGATATGTGTTAGATTTTAATGTTTAATTTCTATGAAATCAAATGGCTCATATTTTTGACATTCTCACACTGAGATATGTACTTCCTACCGCAAATCTACAAAGGTGATGAATAATATTATCTTCAAAGAAAAAGGAGGATGTATCTTCAAATATAGAGAACTTCGAGACATGAACGACAACAATGTTTAAACGAAAGTCAAATTCTATTACGTGGACGTCAATGCATCGTCCTAAACAAGCAACTATTGATAGTGATCCCAAAAACAAAATAAGGGAATCAATGAAAACGCGCAATGTAAAGTAAAACATATGGAGTTTTCATTTCCAAGAATAGTCGCTAGTTAACCAAATGCATGAAAAAATATAAGAGGCAAATAAAATACTCTATATAGGCTAATCTAAACACAACTTGTAATTGACCAAGTCTTTAAGGGTAAACTCTAAGTGTTGTTTCTTCGTCTCCACGTCAGCCAAGTCATCAGCAGTCACCAAGGAAACATCAGAACATCTATGGTACTCCTCTCAACTGATGAGGCTGTAGATTTAATCTCTTCAACCTCTTTCTTGGTAGCATCTAGGAGAGCTCTTAATTGTTTCACCTTCTCTTGGCCTCTTTAAGAGAATGATTGGTGACAGACAGTTCCTCGACCTTTGTCCCTTTTTAAATCAAGACAAGATCAAGATATTCCTTGGCTTTTAAAAATGGCTCTGATTTTTTAACGCCCACAACCTTATCAAAAAGAGTTGATCGTTCCTGGTCATATGAAGTGGCAAACTTAAAGAAAAACGCCAATAGGTCTTTTAGAGGGGAAATATACATACCCTTTCCATCCATCTCCTCGAGAATAAGTTGGATCTCGAATTGAAGATAAGAAGCATTGTCTGCAGTAAGGTCGGAGAGTTTGGCATGAATTTTAGCCCAGGCATTCAAGATGAAATCCTTGCGAAGAGTCAAGACAACCTTTCTTCCGTCAAAGATAGACATCGTTGGTGATAATTAGGCCCCGATTTTGCTCCAAGATTAGGAATGGAAGTCGCCTCTAGGTCCTACTTAGATATTGGAAGTGATTTCCTCGAGTCCGAATCCGCCACAGATTCACTATTACCCTTTGGCTTGCTTTGGTGTGACGCTATCGAAATATGATCACCACTTGGCTGCATAGAAAAAGAAAAGAGAAAGACAGTTAGTGAAGTTACCTTTATATTATAAAACAATATGAAAGTTTTAAGCATTACCTCTTTAATGACCATCAAAGTCCTTGAAGCACTGCCAATACTGTCAGTGATCTCCACTACACCCAAATTAGTGTCTTCTTGTTTATTTCAATATGGTTTCACCCGCTTGATGTTTTGATTTCTATAACTATTATCACTCTCATTTTGGGATGGGCGTTTGTTGGAGGCAGGGACATTGGTGCCTAATGGAAAGGAACCCTCATTGACTTGATGAGTCTGAGAAGGTCCCTTGATGTCGTGTGGTGCAACCACTTTGGATTTTAAAGTAGGAGTTTTGTCCTCCTTGTTATGCTCTTGAGGCATGATCTCTAAATGCGCAACAGTGAGTGGCCCAACAAAAGTCACCGAAGATTCTAAATGATCTTCAAGAAAGCTCCCATGCACTCTTGTCCACCAGGATCTGTACTCTGACGAAAATAGTTTTTTTGCCGTAGATATAGCCGGGAGAAAGGTCGCCCTCGCATTGGTAAAATTATTTGACACACAAATTCGCCAAAATATGGGTCCTTCTTCTAGTTAGGCGCTACGAAGATCATTTTCAAAAATACCAGGACTAGTATGATAAAATCCAATTTGACGGCTGAATCAATGTGGACTATATGGTTCAAGAATGAAAGAGTTCCCACACCTCAAAGGGAGATAATTAAAACAGATACTCAAAATATAATTCACTTTCGATTCTGATGCTTTATCATTATCCTCAATATAGTAATGTTCGGATCCCTCTAGCATGGTAGAAGTCCAAGATGCATTATCCACTTGATGGATGCGTTTTCTTGCATTTGTATCATCCAAATACCTTGCAGTTCCTTCTCCGGAATACGCCACCATAAATGGAACATATGGTCCTTTTGGAAGCCCATAGTATGTCCTAATGTAGTGAGCAAGTCAAAAGTATACATAATGAATGGGAAATGAGATTTTGATATGTTCGAGCTGCGAGGACTTGGAGATCTTGTTCAAACCATAGTAGGCTCGCCAGAACTGTGATTGCAAAACTGAATTTCCATCCATATGCCATCATGCTCACCGTTTTAAAGGTCTCGGGACGAATGAAATAGCCATCTTGAGAGGGAAATACAAATGCACACAACCAACAAGATAAGAATGCCACCAGATATGTGTCTTCTCTCTTTTTATGTCGAACCTCAAGGTTAGAAAATATCGTCTCATCCGCGTTAGACCATGCAACTACTTCTAGTATACCTCCAATGGGATTGTGCGTTGACTTCAAACGGGTAGATTTGTTCTCCCTTCCTTGCTGGAGCAGGTTTATATCTCAAGTCTCTTTTGCACCAAAATTCTATGTACTTGCTAAATGAGACCTTTGGATCATGACTCTCCCCTTATTGAAGATGGTTAAAGGCAATAAACAGGTATCCATAAGCTCGAGAAGTAAATCTTTCATTGTTCTCATTAACACCTCCGAGTTCGATAGCTTCGGGCATAACTTCTTCGTAGGGAGAACCTCCAATAGGTAAACCGCCAATGGTATGTAAATCCCAAAGTGATATTGATAGTTCTCCGGCTGATATAAGTAAGGTATTTGTTGCGGGATACCAAGATTCAAGAAACGCTTGCAAGATGTTTGAATTTCGATCATATGTAAATAAAGAAGTATAGACGACATCATAAATTCTTGGTGTCTCCAAAGCCCGTTGACTTCTGCCAAGTATGTCTTTAGCCCATTCCCAATAACCCGAGATACGATGATATTCACAGTCAATTCTCAAAGTATATCCCCAACGTATCTCCCTTTGAATCATAAGCCGTCCTAAGCAAGGAAGGATACTAGTGATATTGAATTGTCGTTGGTAATGTCACGAACCAAAATCCATTAAAGGTCGTGATGGCGCTGGACACCGCTGTCAGGCAAGCCAAAAATAAATACTTAATTTGGTACTCATTTTTAATTTTTATGAAATCATATTTTCCATTGATTAAATAGTAAGAGATGGAATTCACAGTGTAAATAATAATATTCCTAACACTTTCAATACAGAACAACCCATAATAATCCCAAAATCCGGTGTCACAAATGCATGAGCATCAACTAGGAATGTAAAACAAAATACAACATATGTCCGGAATACAAATTTGGACAGGAGAAAATATAAATACTCTGAAGGAGACTTTGTCGGCTGCATGTCGTAATATGAAATGCAGCTCATGTAAGTCCCCGCATGCATACACGCCTCTGCTCTCACAAGACCACTAGTCACATATGTACCCGCACAAAAACAAGTGCAGCAAGTGTAGTATGAGTACTAAATCAATGTGTACCCAGTAGTATCAAGCCTAACCCCGGAGAAGTAGTGACGAGGGGTCGACATCGACACTTACTAGTGGTCCAATAATATCATGTACAGTAAAGAGGTAAGTAAACATGAAGCAGCGTAAATAAATGAGATAAACAAGTATGGATTATGTGGTACAAATACCCCCTCTTTAAACGTGTGAGTTGTAATTTCTTTTACAAAAACTTTCAATGAACCATATATATCTCGGAAGCATTTCGTAAGAGGAGTAAAATTTATTCGGTAAAAATTAATGAACTCGTGAAGTCCCTACAATAGCAAGTCTAGTCTCAAGTAGTAATGTAAAATAGAGGAATTTAATAGTCGAGAGACTGCTCAAATAGTACCGCTATAGCGTGATGCGAACCTAAGCCTACCGGGACAATAACATGAATGTAGCTACGTACGGACTCTCGTCACCTCGCGCATATGTAGCCCCCACAACAAGTAGCACACATCAATATACAACACCTAGGGGTAATTTCCCCATCACAGTGTTAGAGAGGAGATTTACCCCACTCCGAAGTTCCATAACCGGTTCCAAAGCCTTTCCAACAACTCGAACCGATGCCCATTGCTCCAAAACTATTCATTAAATGTGGAAATCTATAAATATATACTCTAATACTCACTATAATTCAATTTACAATAATTTCCAACTCCGCTCGAAAAGTCGATAAAAATCACCCTCGAACACACATGCCCGGATTCTGAAACTTTTCAAGGTAAACACTACCCATAGCATTACGAGCTCAAACATATAATTTATTCTCAATTTCATGTCCAAATTCGTGGTCAAAATCGAATAATACCAATTTTTAGGTTTTCTAAATTTCTACAAATTTCCATGATTAAATCCATATATAAACCAAGTATTTAACTTGCAATAGGTGGGAATCGCTTACCTTGACATAGATGATGAAAATCCCCCTTCCAAGAGCTCCAAAAATCGCCCATCCAAAAGAAAAATGGAGGAAAATGGCCAAATCTCGTCTTTAAATGACATTGCCCAGCCCGACTTTCGCTTCTGCGGTCCAACAGCTGCTCATGCGGCTCCGCACCTGCGGAAATTCCATCGCAGGTGCGGTTCAAGCTCTGCCTAACAACCCCCGCATTTGCTCCCCCTAGAGCTTATGCGACTCCAGGTGCACGGGTGCGGTCCCGCTACTGCGAAACTCTACCGCATATGCGGTCCCAGCCTACCCCAGCCAGAACCGCTTCTGCGACTCGCTTGGCCGCTTCTGTGGCTCCGCACCTGCGGCCAAAACCTCGCAGGTGCGGTTACACCAGAAGACAGATGCTTCTACTTTCCTTCCAAGTCCAAACTCGATCCGTTAACCATTCGGAATCCACCCGATGCCCTCAGGACCTCAACCAAATATACTAACACGTCCCAAAACACATTACAAACTTAGTCGAGCCTTCGAATCATATCAAACAACGCTAAAACCATGAATCGCACCACAATTCAAGCTTAATGAACTTTAAAATTCCAAACTTCTACAATCGATGCCGAAACCTATCAAATCATGTCTGATTGACCTCAAATTTTGCACATGACTCATATTGACATTACAGACCTACTCCAACTTCCGGAATCAAAATCTGACCCCGATATCAAAAAGTCCACTCCCGGTCAAACTTCTTGAAAACCTTCAAAGTTCTAACTTTCACACAATGATCCCGAAAAGACCTACGGACCTCCAAATCCACATCCGGATGCGCTCCCAATAACAGAATCACCATACGAAGCTATTCCCAGACTCGGAATCCCAAACGGACATCAATAAAATTGAAATGCACTACAACCCAAATTTATGAAATTATTCCAAAACGCCAACCTTCCATAATAGGCGTTGAAATGCTCCCGGGTCATCCAAAACCCGATTCATACATACACCTAAGTCCAAAATCATCATACGAACCTGTTGGAACCTTCAAATCCCGATTTCGAGGTCGTTTACCCAAAAATCACACTTTCAATTCCTCCAACTTAAAGCTTCCGAAATTAGAATTTTCTTTCCAAATCAACTTCGAACTTCCCGAAATTAAATTCCGACTACGTGCAGGGTCTCAAACCGCTGAATGATGCGCTAGAGCTCAAAACCATCTGTCGGGTCATTACATTCTTTCCCACTTAAACATACGTTCGTCCTCGAACGTGCTAAGAACTACTCTGGAGTTCGAAATCATTATTTAACACCTCGTGCACCTACCCGTGCTACCACAACCCAGTTGAGCACATTAGCTCGAGCAAACCTGAAAATCCTCCCTTTTTATCTAGTCAAATAAGCCTTAGAGCCAAATTCCAACATCTGAAAATTCTCTACCATGTCTGTTTCCAATATACGAACACTGTATCCATCACTACACGATGTATCAATACATGAATGTATACTCTTACCGAATTTACACCATGCACCGCATTATTCACATGACCATAATGACATCCCCTGACAACAATATCCGAAATCCCACAAATCTGATACCCACAACACACCTCATGAAGCATATAAGTCTCGTTTCAGCTCTCGCAATATTGCCACGATAGAAGAGATGCGTAGAAACTCATAACCATTTGCCGAATCATAACTCATAGAGTCTCTTCTCCCGACAAGAACCATTACCTCATTCTGGACTAAATATCGATATTTACCCTTTAATGTGCCTCATATAAATCTGATCGTACTGATCCCAGGTCCAATAATCTTGTCTCACCCAATACAAGGAGCTCAGGCAACAAGCCACCTCAGACACTGCAAAAAATTTAATATGATGCCACAATGTGCCAACAAGCTACAAACTCGAATGTGATACATATGGAAACGAACTCTGGAAAGAACTACCCAACCCACGTAACTAATTAAACAACCGAAAGGATGTTATGAACCTTTCTCAGGAAATGAGAAGCAAAACACGCAATAATAGATATGGGAACCTGTACTAAATAATACACTATTGTGGCGTGCAACCCAATCCACACATGATATCGTTGTGGCATGCAACCCGATCCAACCATGATACCCATAGCGGCGTGTCACTCGATTCAAACAATGTATCCATGGTGGCGTGCCACCCAATCCATACATAATAGTCTAAAGAAAACACACCTTGAGCCGTAACACTCATACTCACGAAATGCCCGAATATAAACCATAAGCACGCCAAGTGCATAATATAAATCTTTGGGAGACGGGTAGAGTCATACGCTATAAAACGCAAGAACAACTAAGGTGCGATATATGATCTGCATCTCAAGAGCCATCCTGCTCACATAACACCACCGCTAAGCATGACCTCAACATATTGTACAAATAATCAAGCCGTCTCACAACCCACATGGCACAATAGAGTATTACATGAAATAGCCGGCGACGAAATAACATCCAAGGCTTGAAGACCCTTCCAAAAACAACGTTATGCTGAGATAAGCACATACGGCCTGATATAGAGCCCACATTCATATTTAGATCCATCCACGGACCTCAACCGATTCTGATCATACCATGCTTGGCTAAATATCCTCTCAAGGACCCACAATGACCTATTCACGACACATAAGAGCTGTCGTCAAATTCGGAACAAACTTCCACATTCCACAACCAAATGAGCCGAGCGCCCTTCAGTCATAAATTCTCACATTAGCGATAGTACCACAATCTCCATACTTGGTTATAAATCTTTAACCAATCAAGTCACTACATGTCACACTTATACAATCTTTCTGTGGGATACACTCCCACGACCTTCCGCATCAGGTAACAAGTCTACACATCCATACCGCCGGTCAAACTAATGTTGTAAAGCAAATCAAGAAGCTGCAAATCATTACACAAAGCCTCTTACACAGGACACCGATCTCAGATGACGCTAAAGACAATACCATCTTACTCTAAACATCCTAATTCTTCCCTGATCATTCGAGCTCGTGACATTCATGTGAATACCGAACCGCAACTTTGATCCTTATCTTCCAATTTCCCATGCTGTTCGTTGCACCCAACATGACAATATGTGAGAATACCAGAATTCCATAATAACCCCTGATCCACTAATAGGATAAACACTTCATCATATAGAAACCTTTTACTTAGCTCATTTTGGAAGAACCAATGCAACACGCAACCTAATTCCCAAACCGCAGAAAGTACAACCTAATGTCGTAATCTAAACTGCCATAACTCTTCCGGAAATCACTTTACATAACAAAGCCATACGAATCAAATACCTCCCAAATCAACCAAGTTGTGGTGGTGCTCAAACCCAAATGTACAACCACAAACTACATGTATAACTCCACGCTGGAGAAACTGACCACTGCCATAACCGTGCTGATTCAATCATTACCAACCGAGCCCCTTCTTCTAATTTACTCGAGACTCGCCCTAGAAATAATGATAGCTTCATTCAAAAGATCATGAACCCAAATCCGCACTCATCCTGAGTGACCTTATTTCATGAGGCCACGTTGTCTCCAAAACCCACGAACCATTTCATACCCTCCTTATGCGTATATTCTCATCTTCATCTAGTACACCCATTCTGAAAATTCTTCCATGAATCCGAAGTTGTTTTCTCCCGTTCCTCTAATTATACACCGCAGACCGAAGATAACATAGAATAACCCAAGCCCCTTTCATAATCCACTACAAAAGCTCAATACTTAACCATATCATGGACTCAAAATTCTTAGGCACCGCACTTTAATTTTGAATCTACTAGGACCATTGTTGAGAGTCACCCACTCTGATTTGTTCCTGATTACAATCAAACCCTAAGGCTCTGCTAGAATATGAACACCCTCTCAAAGAAGCAACCTGCCGAATTCCTTTCCTTGTATACCATATCCACACGAAGCCTAGACTCTGAGTCTTCCCAAAACCTGAACATGAACTGATAAGGCCAAATATAACACACATTTCTCAAATTCTTTTGCTCAAATTACCACTATTTTTTTCTTTCCTTAGTCGTAATAGCCCATCAATACACCGATAACCAGAAACCGCACAAGTTGAAAACTACGCAATCCAATCATAGACAGTAGGGCTCACCCACTTAGCTTGAAGCTACAATTACATACCTTGGGACCCATATAGATTCCTTCTCCCCCATTGATATTAGCTGAAGTGCAACAATACATCCCAAACTTGAAGTCATGTTGCATCCAAATAAAATCCGTAAACCTAGTCATTTCCCATCATGAATCCCCACATTGTTGTAAACCTTCCTCAAGGCGTGTTGCTATCCTAGCACAGAACCCATATGCTACTCTGCCACTCTCCCACTTTGGTTAAGCCCTCTCCTTTAAGAAAATCCTCGACTTCCATTTTTCATTCTTGACCTTATAGCAATTCAACCAATGCAAAACACCTCCCACGTGTCCTTCATCATCCTTTGCTGCCCAGTTGTTACCTTAACTCAATATCTATCTCATAGCACTTGAACCAATAGATTGCTACCAACTATAAACCTCCACGAAGATCATCTTCCTTGAGCCCTCAACACTCGGACCACCGATTAAGTCCTGGACCACCGCACACTGCGATCTCTAACAACCACTTCCCCGCCATTATTTAACACTACCCTGCCTCGAAGGAAAATTGATGAAGACCATAACACCGTCGAACTTAACACATTCAATCCAGGGCAAAGACACCACATCACAGATGAAAATTTCACCATGCTCGAAATACCAAGTCTCGTTACTCCATCAACCCAAACCTGAATATTCATAGTCTAATTGTCTTTCCTTCGTCGAAAATTAAATGCTGAACTTCTAAGCCGTGAGTTGAGAAATCCTCCTTTCAAGTCACTCACTGCCGTGACCCATACATGAGCACCTTACCATTACACCAAAACTGTGTGATTGCAACGCACGAATCATCATAACAATCAGTGCCCCACCTCTAAACCATAAGCAATACCGATTACTGAACTGAAACGACAGAACAACCCTTTGCAAGGCGACAATAATAGCCCAATCAAATAGCAGGGAGAAACATCCTGCATCACATCTGCAGTATCATTACAATTCCTTGATTCCAAATCGATAAGAAGCGTTTCACGTGGCATAAGATTGAATAAGAAGGAAACGAAGGCATAAGCCTCAAAGGAATCGAATCCCACGGTGAGGAATCAAGAAGGGAAGTGCTCATAACAATCTCGTAGCCTCTCGATGATAAGTACAGATGTCTCTGTACCGATCCGCAAGACTCTACTAGACTCGCTCATGACTCGTGAGATCTAAGTGAACCTAGTGCTCTGATACCATGTTGTCACAACCCGAAATCCATTAAAGATCGTGATGGCGCCGGACACCGCTATCAGGCAAGCCAAAAATAAATACTTAATTTGGTACTCATTTTTAATATTTTTGAAATTATATTTTCTTTTGATTAAATAGTAAAAGATAGAATTCACAGAGTAAAAAATAATATTCCTAACACTTTCAATACAGAACAAACCCATAATCACGCCAAACCCCGGTGTCACAAATGCATGAGCATCAACTAGGAATGAAAATAAAATACAACATCTATCTGGATTACAAATTTGGACAGGAGAAATATAAATACTCTGAAGGAGACTCTGCCGGTTGTGAGTCGTAATATGTAATGCAGCTCACGTAAGTCCCCGCATGTTTACACGCCTCTACTCTCACAAGACCACTAGTCACATATGTACCTGCACAAAATAAATGTGTAGCAAGTGTAGTATAAGTACGAAATTAACGTGTACCCAGTAAGTATCTAGCCTAACTCCGGAGAAGTAGTGACGAGGGGTCGACATCGACACTCACTAGTGGTCCAATAATATCATGTACAGTAAAGAGGTAAGTAAACATGAAGCAGCATAAATAAATGAGATAAACAAGTATGGATTATGTGGTACAAATATCCCCTTTTTACGAGGAACTCGAGCTCTCCATTTGGAAATTCCCTCCTTAACTGGAGCGCATACATGAATATAGTGGATCTCATCAGATAGACTTTCAAAACCCAAATCGGGAAAACTTATAAATACTCTGGCTTCTTGCCAAATATTACACATGATTCAATGAGGATATGATATAGGAAATGCCGAGGCGTACGACCCGATCCAACATAAAATTTAAATTATGCACTGTCGAGGGTCGAAAGGTGCGAATCATAGATGCATCTATTAAACTGTCGAGGCGAACGACTCGCTCCCATGTGCGTGTGGTACATAAATCCTGCTGAGGTGAACGACCCGATCCCATAAGAATGAAATACATAATCCTGCCGAGGCAAACAACCCGATCCTATTTGAATAAGAAGCTTTGACGGGTCCTTGACCCCACTCGCGAATAAATGTGTGAGTTGTAATTTCTTTTAGAACAACTTTCAATGAACCATATATATCACGAAAGCATTTCATAAGAGGGGTAAAAATTATTCAATGACAATTCATGAACTCGTGAAGTCCCTATAATAGCAAGTCTAGTCTCAAGTAGTAATGTAAAACATACGGATTTAATAATCGAGAGGCTGCTCAAAATGTACAGTTATAGCATGATGTGAACCTAAGCCTACCCGGACAATAACATGAATGTAGCTACGTACGGACTCTCGTCACCTCGCGCATACGTAGCCCCCACAACAAGTAGCACATATCAATATACAACACCTAGGGGTAATTTCCCCATCACAGTGTTAGAGAGGAGACTTACCTCACTTCGAAGTTTCATAACCGGTTCCAAATCCTTTCTAACAACTCGAACCGATGCCCATTGCTCCAAAACTATTCATTAAATGTGCAAATCTATAAATATATACTCTAATACTCACTACAATTCAATTTACAATAATTTCCAACTCCGCTTGAAAAGTCGATAAAAATCACTCGCGAACCCACGTGCCCGGATTCTGAAAATTTTGAAGGTAAACACTACCCATAGCATTACGAGCTTAAACATATAATTTATTCTCAATTTCATGTCCAAATTTGTGGTCAAAATCCAAAAATATTAATTTGTAGGTTTTCTACCAAAATCTTACAATTTCTACAAAGTTTCCTGTTTAAATCCATATAAACCAAGTATTTAACTTATAATAGGTGAGAATCACTTACCTTGACATAGATGACGAACATCCCCCTTCTAAGAGCTCCAAACATCGCCCATCCAAAAGACAAATGGAGGCAAATGGCCAAATCTCGTCTTTAACATGACACTGCCCAGCCTGACTTTTGCTTCTACGGTCCAACAACCGCTCATGCGGCTCCGCACCTGCGGAAATTCCATCGCAGATGCGGTTTAAGCTCGGCCCAACAACCCCCACATTTTCGCCCCCTAGCGCTTCTGCGACTCCACTTGCGCAGGTGCGGTCCCGCTTCTGCGGAACTCGACAGCATCTGCGGTCCCAGCCTACCCCAGCCAGAACCGCTTCTGCGACTCTCTAGGCATACGACCAAATACACTTCAACCCAAATAACATTGAAATACACTTTCAACCGAAACGCTCCTGGTCATCCAAAATCCGATCCGACATACGCTTAAGTCTAAAAACATCATATGAACCTGTTGGAACCTTCAAAATTCGATTCTGAGGTCGTCTACGCAAATATCACACTTTCAATCCCTCCAACTTAAAGCTTCCGAAATTAGAATTTTCTTTCCAAATCAACTATGAACTCCCCGAAATTAAATTACAACCCCGCGTACAAGTCATAATACCTGATGTGAAGCTGCTCAGGGTCTCAAACCGCTGAATGACACACTAGAGCTCAAAATCATTGGTCGGGTCGTTATAGGTAAGGCGTCTGAAGAGACCACATTTTAGTTGGCTTTTGGTTGTGCTCTGAAGTCCAATCTACAATATGGAGAATATTCTTCAAAGGTGGCCACAAATTTGCATATCGACCAACTAGTGGAGTGTAAGTCAACAGCTTGGTTATAACCCCTCCATTCTTCGCATCAATCACGAGATACTTACGCTTGGAGGACGGAGATGTGTAGTCTCTGGAGTGAACCATCTCATCAGAACTGCATAAGCGAAAAAAAGAGGTTGGTAAATATTAAGTCAACGACAATTGACAAAAGGAGGAGAAAATTATAGTCCTTTGTGCTTTAGGCAAATTTCTATATGCAATTAAGAATTTTTCCTTTTATATGATGTCATGGGTTAAATCGATCTTCTTCTATATGTTGATATGGATCTATCCATCTATATGGTGATATGGATTTGTCCGTCTATATGGTGATGTGGATTTGTCCGTCTATATGGTGATATGGATTTGTCCGTCTATATGGTGATGTTGATTTGTCCATCTATATGGTGATGTAGATTTATTCGTCTATATAGTGATGTGGATTTATCCGTCTACATGGTGATGTGAATTTGTCATCTATGTATTGAAATGTATTTGTCCTTCTATATGTTGTTGAAAATTTGATCAACTATATGCCGTGATGAATTTATCCTTCTATGGGACGTCATGAAGTTGCCCGTCAACTTGGTACTCAACGATTGTTTTTTCTTGGCCTAAAAAAGATAGAAAAAGGGTGAAACGCAGAAACAAAAAAGAGTTACATGTCAAAGATACGCTCGAAAAGACGTGAAAATTTGTAGTTGATGCTCAATGAATAGGAGCACAACGCTTTATATAGGTTTAGGAGAGGAGGCAATAACAATCCATGTTCGGTGTGGGATCGTTGTAGTGGCAGTGATTAAATCTTCCGTGCCTGCCCTAGCCCAAGTTGGAATTGGTTAAGCAATTTCATTCTCTGTTGGATTCTAACAAAATTAATTCCATATGGACAAGGCCACCTACTAATAGCGGCGTGTTCTTTTGTGTCAAAAAAATGTGTACGTGGCTTTTGTAAGGAATTGGTAAATGATATGTTGTCAGATGTTATGATGGTTTCATATTTGTTTAGTTAATAACATGTGTGTTAACTGGATCAAGTTGGCACAATTAACTATAAGGCTTCAATTGCAAGAATAAGTAAGGGATTTTTTCGTTTTTATATATTATTTGAAATTTTATTACCAAAAATGTCCATGTTTAGTTAATTATCCGATCTAAACAAGTTTTATCTACAAAATATATATATTCCACCTTAAAAGGCTCTCAATCCATTATTAATGTCTTCAATCAAGGGATTTAGTTACACCCTTTTCCTTCTTTTTTTCTCCTCTTATCTTTCCTTATTTTTCTTCCGCCTTAATATACGGTAATCAATTAAATGCATACATACAGATTACTGCAACAATGCTAGTGATGACAACGGCGAATGTTATCTTCCTAGTAAAGCGATTATTGCCACATTGTCCCTCAACAGACATGCTCCCAATTGCCATTTTGTCTTCTCAGCTACCTGAAGAGATCGAAAACAATGTTTTACAGAGTTTAATTATATTTCCTATAGTCTACAGAGTGAATAGCTTCACATATATATGAACACAAAGTTATCCACTAAAGTAAGATGTTGCTAATTAATGAACCAGTTAGAAGTATCTTCACCTTTTAAACATTGTTAAAAATGGAAGCGATTAAGGAATTTCTAGTGAATTTTACCTCTGTGCATTTCCTCTTCTATTCGCTTCCTCTCCTTCAATATACTATAGCTTGTATTTAATTAGTATGCAGCAGTACTGCAAGAGAAGGGTAGGTAAGAGGAGTAAAGACTAATTTTAGCAGATGTTTTAATTCTTCTCGAAATATCCAGTTCTCTTGATTATGCTTAATAATTTACAACTTATCTACAACTTTCATATATTATTTCTACATAATTAAATACAACTTACAATATCATACAACTTAAATACAAATTTTATACAATATGTCTTTTATATATTTTGTATCTGATTTATACATAGTAAAAATAAATTTTATACAACTAATTATATAATATACAACGTATCTACAACTTATTTACAACTTTGATACATTATTTCTACCCAGTTATATACAACTACATATCATACAACTTAAATACAATTTGTATACAAATTTTAAACAATATTGTTCAACTTTCATACAATATTTAAATAAAAACAAATATATAAACAACATAATACAATTTATCTACGATTTTACTACAACTTTACTATAATTTTGTAAGTATAATATATGTCATATTTTCTTCTTCGAGTTTCAATCTGAAATTCAGCCAAAATCAAGTCTAATCTTCACCAAAATACCCTCAAAATTGAGATAAAAACTCCAAACAATATTCCCAATTGATTGCAACAACACCCAATCCAAACAAATAATGGTTTTTGAAAACCCAAATTCGAATTCAAAGCTTCAAAGCTTTTTAATGGCTGTCAATGGTGGAGAGTCAAACACTTTCAAAATTTATTGATTAACAATAATTGTGCAACATTACTAGAATTTGAACACAAATTGTGCAACACCTTCAACTCTAAGTTACTGGAATTTCAATAAGCATGGANGGGCACGCGTTGATTTACGTACTTATGC
>AWOL01S0053791.1:7938-18779 GCA_000715115.1 Nicotiana otophora | reverse complement strand
TATATATATAGAGAGAGAGAGAGAGAGAGAGAGAGACTGTGATAACCCAAGAGGTCATCTTATGTTTTAGAATTCAATTCTGCGCTCTTAAGCCTTAAAAATCTCATTTTTACCCTCCTTGATTTGCGTGCACAGTCCGAGCGTGTTTCCGGAATACTTTTATGTTAAAAATTGATGAAAATAAGAATTTTTGCCTTAAAAGTTGATTTTAGTTGAATTCGGTCAACCTTTTTGGTAAACAAGCCCGGATCCATATTTTGACGGTCCCGGTGGGTCCGTATCAAATTATGGGACCTGGGCGTATGCCCGAAATCGAATTCGGAGGTCCCTAACTCCAGTTATAATTTTTTTAATAAAAATTAAAAGTCTGAAAATTAATTATTTTTAAGAATTGGTTGATGTTTGGACTTGTTGATATCGAGTCCGTATTTTGGTTTCGGAATCCGGTATAGGTCCAATATAATATTTATGACTTATTTGTGAAATTTGGAGAGAAACGGAGTTGGTTTGACGTGATTCGGACGCCCGGTGGTGAAGTTAGAAATTTTAAAGTGTCCTTGAGAATTTCATTCGATTTGGTGCTAAATTCGTAGTTCTAGGTGATATTTTGGCGATTTGATCGCGCGAGCAAGTTTGTATGATGTTTTTAGACTTGTGTGTATATTTGGTTTGGAGCACCGAGAGCTCAAGTAAGTTTCGGATAGGCCACAGGATGTTTTGGACTTGGAAAACTCTGGTATTTTGCTGCAGCAGGTGTTCTGGCATGTCTTTCTTCGCGTGCGAACGCGAAGGACTGGTCACGAACGCGAAGTGATGGGGATTTACCCTTCGCGAATGCCACAGGCTCATCGCGAACGCGAAGCACTTGGGGACCTGGGGGAGGTTCGGTCTTTCCTTCATCGCGAACGCGAAGGCCAGGGGGGAGCAACCATCGCGAATGCGAGCAAGGTCTCGCAAACGCGGAAGCTTGGAAGCCTATACTCTTCGCGAACGCGACAGTGTTCTCGCAAATGCGATGAACACTGTAGCCCAGCACTTAAACAAAATCCAAAAACGGGAATTGGCCATTTATTCATTTTCTCAAAAACCAAAACGGGCTAGAGGCGATTTTCAAGAGGTATTTTCTTCCCAAAAGTATTTGTAAGTGATTCTTAACCATTTTCTTTCAATTACCCATCACATTTCATAAATTAGCAACCTAAAATCTAGAGTTTTTATGGTAGAATTAGGGGTTTGAGTAGAAACTAGGAATTTCGAAAATTTGGGGACTTAGACCTCAATTTGAGATCGGATTCCAAAACCAATTATATATATCCAGGCTCGGGGGTGAATGGGTAAATGAATTTTGGTCCGAACCTCGAGTTTTGACCACGCGGGTCCGGGGTCGATTTTTTTTTACTTTTTGAAGGAAATATTGGTAATAAATTTATGCAATGTAATTAATTTCTTTAACATTATTTGATATTATTTAGTCGTTTTTGAATAGATACGAGTGGTTTGGAGGTGGATTCTAGAGGAAAAGCTGTAATTGAGTATTGAGTGGCCTTCGGAGCCAGGTAAGTGTTGTGTCTAACTTTGACTTGAGGGAATTAGGAACCTCAGATTATTTGCTATGTGAAATTCATGTGAGCGGCATATATGTGAGGTGACGAGTACTTATGCGCCGCCAATTTACCTGTTTTCCCTGTTTTCTCCCATTTTTCTTATATTGTCTCTTTCATATGCCTAATTATTACGTGTTTAGACTAGTGTTGTTAAATTGATCGTTCTTGTCATGTTTGCGGATTCCCTGGAGATAATTGAGTATTTATTTCAAAGTTGAGATTGATATTGTGGAACAAAATGTTGAAGTAAGGCTTGTACTTGTTATTCTATCTTCCCGTTATTATTTATGTATTGCATTATGGTAAGGGAGAGTGTTAATGCATGAAGGGTGATGTCGTGCCATAATGTGTGTAAAAGCACGAAGGGTGATGCCGTACCATATTGTGAGTGTTAATGCACGAAGGGTGACGCCGTGGGATATTGTGAGTGTAAAAGCACGAAGGGTGATGTCGTGCCATGATATGAGAGTTAATGCACGAAGGGTGATGCCGTGTCGTTTCTATTGATTTAATGGTAATATTGAGAGTAAAAGCACAAAGGGTGATGCCATGCATTTTTCCTTTACTGTATTTGATGTTCCTGTTGATTCATAGCATATTGGTTGTTCCAGTTATCATTCTATTGTAGTTTTTTATCTCGTATTTCCCTCACCTTGTTTTCCCCTCTCGATATTTCCTATCTAGCTCTTCATTATTGTTATTTGTATATACACTGTTAAATTGTACAGGTTGATTTGTAGGTGCCTTGCCTTAGCCTCGTCACTACTTCGTCGAGGTTAGGCTCGACACTTACCAGTACATGGGGTCGGTTGTATTGATACTGCACTATGCACTTCCTGTGTATATTTTGGTACCGGCTCAGGTTGATCGAGATTTTGCTATTGGACCGCTATCCGGAGACTCAAGGTAGATCTGTCGGCGTTCACAGACCTTGAAGTCCCCGTCTATCTTTTTTTTGTTTTACTGTTTCTCTCATTCAAACAGTTGTATTTCTCTCAGACTATTACTTGGAGTAAATTTTAGAATGCTCGTGAATTGTGACTCCAGATCCGGGTGATAGTAATTAATACAGTTCTTATATTATTCCGTACTTATTATATTTTATCTTAGCTAATTATTGTTATTTATAGAATGGAAATATGAATTTGTTTTAATGATTTTCTAACATTGTCTTGCCTAGCAAGTGAAATGTTAGGCATCATCACGGATCCGACGGTAGAAATTTTGGGTCGTAACAGAGACGGAGAGAGAGAGCGCACGAGGGAGGGAGAATAAGGATGCGAAATAATTGATTCATAATATAAAGAGATACTCATTTAATTCCTAAAGTGTATATAATTGATAAATTTATATATAAGATGTAATTAAATTAAAACTTGAGTAGGGAGGGTAATAAAGTTTCAAATAGTATATAGGAATGTAAAAATCTCTATAAGTAATCATGAAAGAACATGATGTTGACTTTAGTACATAAATGAGGCCATTATTTGAATTGATAAGCTAGAAGGCTACTTTAAAAGCAATATTGGACGTATTACATGGTCCAGTAGTTATGCTTTGAGATAATTCAAGTGTAAAAGTTGATGTTTCTTATTTGAGCTATCATCCAAAGGAATATGTCTGGATTAATCCGTACTTCACGGCAAGATTCGGTTTTGACAAGTCTATACCTCGACGAGTCTTGAAGTAGGAGATATTTTATTAAAATTAAATTCATAAAATAATTTAGATTATATTTTAAATTCAAGATATATTGGTCCAAATAATATTATGGTCTAATATAATTGAATTAATTATATAAGTCTAATATATATGGATTAAATATATAAGTTTTAATCCATTAGGCTAGCACATTTAATTGGGCTAAAGTGATGAGCCCACTTCATTAAGCCCAAGATAGCATCTTCCTAGAGGCCCAGTTTGGTGTCATATGACATCGCACGCCAAGTCAAGCGGAAGAGCCAATAGGATCATGCCACGTGTCAAAATGACAAGACATGCCAAGTCACATTAAAAGGCCAATGAAATCGTGCGACGTGTGCAAGTGACATGTTCTGGCCAATCAAATGCGACCTTGTCATACTTCAATTTGATTGGTCGGAAAGAGTTTGTTCTTATCATAACTCTTCCTTCTTACAACTATAAATAGGGGTCTTCATAAACCAGAAAAAAGACCAGAAGTCACAACAAGAAGCAAGAGAGAGATCGTGGATCAAACACCGCAAATTTCTCTACAAGTTTCAAGCTTCAAGCAATCAAGTTCAAATTCAAGAAATCAAGTTCAAGCTCAAGAACGAAGAACAAATCAAGATTCAAGGAGTACGAGTTCAAATTAAAGTTCGTGCTAGTTGAATTCAAGATCATCGTTCGTGACAACAAACATAGATTCGAGATCAAGCTCAAAGGCCCTTAAATTTATTTATTATTGAAAAGAAGAATTAGAGGAATCATAGAGATTGTAACACTAATATTATTTAAAATCAAATACTACGATTGTTGCAATATTTTTTGGTCTTGATTTTATTTTTTCGACGAAATTTTATTGTCTACAAATACTTTAAATTAAACCTGCAAGTTCTATTTTAATTTTTTTTATTTTTGAACTTGCAAATTAAAAGTTTACAATAATTATAAAAAAAAAATAAAGAAAGAATACATCACATGCTTTGTATTATTTTTGTAAGTTCTTTCATGTCAATATGAGGTTCTTGGTTTCCGGCATTGCTTGAGTCTGAACAATAAACCATTATACTTCAATTCCTTGGTCATCTGGTTCATCTACCTCTTCACGTCCTTAATTTTGTCGTTCTGGTCTTATTCAATCTCTGAAGCACACTAGAACTTCCAAAGCATTGATACCTAATGAGTGAAGGATATCTCCTAGATGCTGCCTTATTTGGCTAAATTCGCTCTCTAATGCAACTGTTGAAATTGGCACGTTTAGCACGTCACGAGCCATGGCCAAAGGAATAAGAAACTGATTTGAGTTGCTCTTCCACCAAGCCAGCGGTAGAAATTCCTTTATGCGGAACTCTATTGTCTTTTGCAAGTAGAAATAGAGTTCATCAATATTCTTTCTACTCGATTGTTGATGCTCACTTAGTATAGATCAAATTAAATAATATTTAACACCATCATCTTCCTCCATACCACCGGATGCGAATGCAGATGTAGAAACTGAACTTGAACGAATATTTGCATTTGCATCTACAACAGAAGAAGTATCAACAATGTTAGCATAATAATTATATAAAGCTTGTAAATATTTGTATAGATCAGAAATACAAGTGGTAATATTAGGGGTTTCAGTTGGTCCAATATCCATATAGATATATAAAATATTGATTAATTGGCGACAAGTAACCATCTTGATAGAATGAGCTAAAATAGCACCAATTAGATATATAGAGGGAATATGATAGAAATATTTTTTAAATTTTTCTTTCAACAATAGAACTATATCCCTCTTTCTTCTTGAAATTATGGAGTAAAAGAAAATTTCAGTTATATGTGCAAAACTATTTGCAATAGTAGAATAATAAGCTTTAGAAAACTCAAGTGTAGCTACATAAAATTATTATAAAACATTTGTAACATCTTCAATGACATTCCAAGTATTAGATGTTAACAAACGGTTAGGATTAGTACAATCAGAATTAGCAATTTCAGTTATAGGCATTCTATGTTTATAACATCTTAGGAATAAATAAGTATAATTCCATCTAGTAACTATTTCTTCAGGCATGAGTCTTGGTCTTAGTCTATATTGTTCACACTTATCCTTAAATGCATTTAATCTAACTCCTATTATTTTCTTAATTTACACCAACAACTTTTCTCACTAAAGTAATCTCATTTCTAAATAGTTCAAGGCCACTCTTAGTAACTAGATTAAAAATATGACATGCACACCTAACATGAAATATTTCAGGAAGTGGTGGGTATAACTACAGTTTTATTAGTGAAATAGTTGTATTGTTATTAAAAGCATTATCAAAAGAAATATACAAAGAAAATTTCTTCAAGATTATAAAACACAACAACTTCGTGGATAATATTATTTTTCAATACAGCAGTATGACTTTGATAGCAATAATACATTTTGCATACAAAAATTATCATCTATCCAATGACATGTAACAGTCAAATAATTATTTTCATTAACAACATGACCAATATAAGAAGTAATAGAAATTTTACAAGGAAGACTAGCGAACAAATAATGGATATATGGTATAGTCCAAAAAGTCTAAAGATATCAGCTCTACAAGTACTTCTAGGCATACCTTTAAATAAAGGGTTATAAATTCTTTGAATGTAAGTAACCACATATGGTAAAGAAGCAAAGCTAAAAGGTAAACAACCTAAAACAATAATTTTAGCTAATTCTTCTCGGTCTTTCAATATATCTTATATACCAAATAACCGCAAGTATCTGTGTTAAGTTTTTGTTGGCTAGATTGTTCATCAGGACCCCATACAATAGAGTGGTTATCTACTATATGCCTACGAAGTTGACCCGTTCCCCCTTGATTACCCAGTCTCATGTTTATAAATTTCATGACAAATATTACATCTTACATAATTCTTATCTCTTATAGTCTAGTAAAAAATTCCTAAGCCAACCCGTCCCACCTTTTACCGGACGTATTATATCGGGTCGGACCGGGTCATTAACGGGCCGTCTCGACCCGTTTAACAGGTATAGCTAAGACCATGAGGTCTCATAATCGATTTATAGAATTAATGTAGATTTATGTCAACTTTTATACGTATATTGTCCTGACAAATTTGTGCTAGAGGATGTCAACTAATAACCTATTTGACCAAGCTTCTCCAAAGTCAAAAGCTTTTTAAAAAATAATTTTTTTTTCAAAGTTGAAGTGTTTGATCAAACTTTTAAAGAAAGAAAAAGTGCTTTAGAGTAGAAGCAGAAGCAGTATTGGAGAAGTAGAAAAAAGTAGTTTCTCCCCAAAATATTTTTTTTAAAAGCACTTTTGAGAAAAATATACTTAGAAACACTTTTTAAAAGCTTGGTCAAACATTAATTGTTGCTCAGAAGTATTTTTCAAATTAATTAGTCAAACACAAACTATTTCTCACCAAAAGCACTTTTGAGAAAAATATTTCTCAAAATAATATTATTTTGAAAGCTTGGCCAAACAAGCTATAAGACTAGTTGTTATTTTGTAATTACCAAGTACCTCATGTTTGTGGCAAAAAAATAAAGATATCCAAATTTGATTTGAAACTTCCTATTTGTGAAAAAGACAAAAGGAGGTTGTCTAATATCTTTCTTATTAGTTGATACATCAAGGGAAGTTTTCTATACCCCTTTCTTGTGTCGAAAATTAGGAAGACAAGTAATCCAGAAAAGTATTTGACTTTCATTATTTGTATTTCGTTTTTTTTATAAATTGGAATAGTGTGACTATGTTCCTATTGGCATATAGTATTACAAATTTTAGGGCTTTAATGTTAATCCAACATACAAGTTCGTCTAAGCTTTCTTGCTATAAGTCGAAATGTAGATATTATACACCTACAAATTCTATGATTCTCAAAATAAAATCGAGACCAAAGATGGCAATGATAACGAGTTCTAATAATTTGTGAAAAAAAGCTTGTCTCAGGCTCACTTCAAGTGAAACGAGAGGTCAGTAATACATAAAGGCGCCACGTGGACAAATAATTGGTTAGAGAACATCCAAGTGCATAAGTTTATCTTGTGGTAGCAAGAGATTTGAATTGACATTCATTTTATCTCGATAGAAGCTTCTCTAAGTTGGAATAAGTTACTCTCCTTCCGGTCTACTTTAATTGATTTTTTGATCTTTTTTTGTAATCCTCGATATTTGATTTTTTCAGATATCAAGAAAGAATTAACTTCTTCCTAAATTGCCCTTGAAATAAATATATCTATTATATTTCCAATGAAAAAAGTAAGGTTAATATGGTTAATTTTATTAATTAATACTAAAAGATGAATTTCTTAATATATGTAAAAATAGCTAAAAAATCAATTAAAGTGGATCGGAGAAAGTATATTTTGGTATCTGTTAACAGGTTCTTGGAATGCTTTTAATTAATGGCTAGCATTATGTCTTTAGTATAAAGTGGTAGGGATGGTCACCTAGCTCCGAGCATTTACATGGGGATGGGGATTGGAGTGGAGAGGCCAAGTTTTAGACTTTTGGAATGCCTATGTAGGATATACAAGAAGTAAATACTGTTTCTAAAAGGATAGGCAAAATATACATTTTTGAAAGATTTGGGTGCTTAAAAAATATTATCGTGATTAACAGTTATGTAACATGAATTTAGGTACAAGTTCAAATGGCATTTTATGTATTATGCCATTAGAAAAAGAATAGCTTCATTTTATGTTTCATCATTTTTTTTATTAATTTATTTTAAAAAGAATAATATATTTTTATGTTTAAAAACAATTTAACTTATAATTCCTCACTTTTCAATTGTTTGCATACTTTTCTAGCAACGTAACTTGTTTCTTCAGTTTTTAAACTACGTGGCTAGTACAAAGGGTGTTCCTCTTTATGCTTTCTACTTGCATCATTTTATATTATCAACAACATCAATTAATCATCGATAGCCTCTAGCACAAACTGTAACGAATCAGACGGTCGTTTCGAGAGTTATAGCCCTGTTTTCCCCATTTCTATTTTTTTTTGTGTCATTCAGCTATATTATGTTATATCGGGTTAGTTGGTTCGGGTTCGGAAGGAACTCGGAGTGAAATGAGACACTTAGTCTCATAATTGAAAAATATTAAGTTAGAAAAGTGGATCAGATATGGACCTATGTGTGAACGACCTCAGATTCGAATTCTAATAATTCTAATAGCTCTGTATGGTGATTTTGGGCTTAGGAGCATATCCGAAATATTATTTGGGGGTCCGTGGTAGAATTAGGCTTGAATTGGCGAAATTGAAAATTTGGCGATTTCGGTCGACAGTGAAAAATATGATATCGGGGTCGGAATGGAATTCCGGAAGTTGGAGTAGGTTTGTAGTGTCATTTGTGATGTGTGTGCAAAATTTGAGGTTATTCAGACATGGTTTGGATGGTTTCGGTATCGTTTGCCGAATTTGGAAATTTAGAAGTTCTTAGGCTTGAATCAGAGGGCAATTTGGTGTTTGGATGTTGTTTTGAGTGACTCGAAGATTCGACTAAGTTTGTATATTGATATATGACTTGTTTCTATTTTTGGTTGAGGTCCCGAGGTCCTCGGGGTGATTCCGGGTGGTTAACGGATTTGTTGAAGTTGGAAATTGCAGCTGCTGCTTCTGCTATTTCCGCACCTGCGGAAGAAAGGGGTCGCAGGTGCGAGGCCGCTGGTGCGTGTGGGGAGTGCGCAGGTGCGGGAGACGCTGGGCTAAGGCTGGGAACGCAGGTGCGAAAAATTGGCCGCATCTGCGAGCTCGCAGGTGCGAGGCCTTGAGCGCAGATGCGGAGATGAGAAGTTTGGACTGGTTTCGCAGATGCGCACCTGGGACCGCAGATGCGAGGAAGGGGTCCGCAGGTGCGGAATCTGGGTGATTAAGTGAGTTGCATAGGTGCGGCTTCTNTTGTGTTATTCAGCTATATTATGTTATATCGGGTTAGTTGGTTCGGGTTCGGAAGGAACTCGGAGTGAAATGAGACACTTAGTCTCATAATTGAAAAATATTAAGTTAGAAAAGTGGATCAGATATGGACCTATGTGTGAACGACCTCAGATTCGAATTCTAATAATTCTAATAGCTCTGTATGGTGATTTTGGGCTTAGGAGCATATCCGAAATATTATTTGGGGGTCCGTGGTAGAATTAGGCTTGAATTGGCGAAATTGAAAATTTGGCGATTTCGGTCGACAGTGAAAAATATGATATCGGGGTCGGAATGGAATTCCGGAAGTTGGAGTAGGTTTGTAGTGTCATTTGTGATGTGTGTGCAAAATTTGAGGTTATTCAGACATGGTTTGGATGGTTTCGGTATCGTTTGCCGAATTTGGAAATTTAGAAGTTCTTAGGCTTGAATCAGAGGGCAATTTGGTGTTTGGATGTTGTTTTGAGTGACTCGAAGATTCGACTAAGTTTGTATATTGATATATGACTTGTTTCTATTTTTGGTTGAGGTCCCGAGGTCCTCGGGGTGATTCCGGGTGGTTAACGGATTTGTTGAAGTTGGAAATTGCAGCTGCTGCTTCTGCTATTTCCGCACCTGCGGAAGAAAGGGGTCGCAGGTGCGAGGCCGCTGGTGCGTGTGGGGAGTGCGCAGGTGCGGGAGACGCTGGGCTAAGGCTGGGAACGCAGGTGCGAAAAATTGGCCGCATCTGCGAGCTCGCAGGTGCGAGGCCTTGAGCGCAGATGCGGAGATGAGAAGTTTGGACTGGTTTCGCAGATGCGCACCTGGGACCGCAGATGCGAGGAAGGGGTCCGCAGGTGCGGAATCTGGGTGATTAAGTGAGTTGCATAGGTGCGGCTTCTTGGACCGCAGGTGCGGTCGCGCGGGTGCGAGAAAATGGCCGCAGGTGCGAAAAACCTAGGCAGAAACCATAAATAGAACCCTTCGCGAATTTTGGTCATTCTTCATAATTTCAACTCGGTTTTTGGAGCTTTTGGGAGTGATTTGAAGAGGGAATCAAGGGGATTTCGTTGAGGTAAGTTACTTGAACCCTAATACTTGTATATATGGTGATCTCCCGTTGTTTTAATCATGGTAATTAGTGAAAATGAGGGGTTAGGGCTTGAAATCTTTGGAGAGTAATTTAAGAATTTGAATGACCAAACGATGTCTGATTTTGATGAATTTGGTATGGTTAAACTCGTGAGTGAATGAGCTTTCTAGTTTTGTAAATTTGGTCGGATTTCGAGACGTGGGCCCTGGGGTCGGGTTTGAGCCAATTTTGGGTTTTGGTCTAATTTTGTAGTTTTTCTTGTGGAATTCATTTCATTAGTGCGTATTGATGGTATTGTACTGATTGTGAATAGATTCGGAGCATTTGGAGGCCGAGTCCAGAGGCAAGATCATTGCGAGTTAGATATTTGACCGGTTTGAGGTAAGTAACGATTGAAAATCTAGTCCCGAGGGTATGAAACCCCGAATTTTGTATCATTCTACTATTTTGAAGTGACGCACATGCTAGGTGACGGGCGTGTGGACATGCACTCTTGAGGATTTGTGACTTGGTCCGTCCCGTAGCAACTGTAAAGTTGCATACTTTGTTGAAACCATT
>AWOL01S0053790.1:18683-30094 GCA_000715115.1 Nicotiana otophora | reverse complement strand
CCAATAGGGGCCTGCCCAACGATTATAGCTCGATGGTGGTAAAAATACTGTAACATTGTATATGTATATATACTCTCTACTCTCTTAGATGAAATAAGACAATACTAAACTGAATTTAAAGTCCCGATAAGGGAGAATACTGTAACTTCTGAGACTAGGATAATGTGAATAAATTCAGGAATACGAACTTCTCTTTATGCCTCGTTATCAAACTCATGTAGTTACGGGATCATGCCAAAATGAAGAAAGGTTTAGCCTTAACATACCTTATCACAATATTTCCAATCACCAACTTGAACTCACCTCTTCTCACCTTAATCTACAACAACGATAATAATACTATCATTAAGTTACGAAAGGTACAACTAACGCACAACGAACGACAAGCTTATTTTGTATTAAAACGGGCAGCATCTCCCCTATAATTCTTACTTCCTCCAAATTCAAGATAACACCAACAATACAAGAACAGAACAATAACAACATATATACATCATTTTCCAGTCCTATATACACCATCAAATACTACAAAACAGCCCAACACACCCCAATCTCTTCATACACAAAACGACCACCGTGGTAGTGTCAAACGACCCGGAAATGTTATGATGAACGACCAGCCCAACATCCTGCATTTATGTGGTGTTTCTCCACACCCTTCCTCCTCCAAAACTCTCACAAAACAGTAGTAAAAGATGCTTTCCAACAGCACAACAAAACAGTCCACAAAACAGTCCGCTACAAGTGAATAACTCGAACTCACGGCTTCCGATCACCGTCCCGTGAGTTCTTACAAGTATAGAACGACTTAGCATGAATTTACAGCAGACAAAATGGATGAAAGAGAGCAGTAAACTCACCTTATTTGTTGGATAACTCAGCTCCTATCTTGGTTCTTCAAACTCTAGGTTTTACCTCCAATTAGAACTTGAAAGGGAGAGAAAATCAATTAGGGTTTGTGGGAAATTTTTGGGAGGATATTTTTGCAGAGCTTATGTCTGATTATTATGCTCTATTTTAAGTCTAATATATGAATAAAGTAGTCCTTTAAAAGGCCTCTTTGGAAGTCCCGAAATGGCCCATTTTTGGGCTTTCATTTAAGCAAGTAGGTGACACACCTACTTATCACCTAGCAGCTTGCGCAGTATCGCAAACATGCCCATATCTCTCTACTCCGATGTTGTATTGACAAACGTTTTAGTGCGTTGGAAACTAGACTCATAGATCTTTAATTTGATGTGTGGAACACCCCATAAATCTAAGTATATTGGGATAAAATTGCAGTTACATTTGACCCAAAGTTTCTGTAAAACTTATGAACGTAACTTGTGATGACTTTCATCGACTTTTGTTCCACCACTCGCTTGACTTCAAAACATAACACACGACTATCATACGACTAACATAACTCATAACATAACCTACTTATCAATTTAAACACCCTAGTCTCACTCCAAAAGTACATGTTATAACATTCCCAATTTGTCGACTTTCGACGAAACAGTATTTGTTTTCCATTCCTTTAGCTTCTGAAACTTCCAACCACCTTTGTACTTGTTGTTCATGATCTTCAATATTTGTAACCTCCTAGGTAATATGATTAACTTACTTTGCAAACTTTTCAAATATGATTTCATTTCTGAGCTTACATCAATTGACTTATGATGACTCGTACGTACGACAACATGGGTTGTAACAGATGCGGGGTATTCAAACTAGTAAAATTGATTCCCTACTGGCATAACGTGTTAGAACCCTCATGTGTTAATGATTCTCTATTTTGACTTAATTATGTTATACCCCTTTTGGGAAAAGGATCTTGTATGAAATCAATGTGATTACACACTTATTTCTCATATGATGAGACCTTGTGAACTTACACTTGCTAAGGCCAAAGGTGCCAAATGATTAATTTTAAAAAGGGAACTCATTTGTTCAAACTATTATCGTTTTAGGAATTCGAAGTGTGGTATTGTGAATACACCTCCACCCGCATACATTGGGGTGAGGTAGTGGGGCCGCTTTGTATAGAGTTATGGTATTGTGAATACACCTCCACTCGTATACATTGGGGTGAGGCGGAGGGGCCACTTTGTGTAAATTTTGTGGCATGGTGAATGCACCTCCACCCATATACATCGGGGTGAGGAGGTGAGGCCCCTTTGTGTAGAGATTCTGATAGTATGATTACACCTCCACCCACATACGATCGGGTGAGGCGGCAAAGCCACTTTGTGTAAAGGTAGTTGTAGAGGATCCCCGACTTATGAATTTATAAATATTATTGAAAGAGCTTAATAAATTTGCTATGGCTTTAACGACCAACTAAGCTTTTTATTGTTACCATGATTCATCATATCTATTTTGTAATTCCAAGTCCTTGCATATGTTTGTTTTTCATACTAGTACTACTTGACATGTACTAACATCCCTTTTGTCAGGGGCGCTGCATCTTTAAATCATGCAGGTAGTTCCATAGAAGGTGGTATTGATCACTGATAGTAGCACACCCTCTTAGGGGAGCCATACAGATGTCGGCTCAGATAATGGCCTCCCAGACCCATAGATCAAATGTTACACCTACTTCTTCTAGTCAGCCAAGGGATTCCGCTAGTTACAGGGTGAACAGGTTTCTCCAGTTGGATCCTCCAGTGTTCACAAGTACTGATCCTGAGGAGGACCCCCAAGACTTCATTGATGAGATGCACAAGACTCTCCGAGCTGTGCGTGCTACTGAGACAGAGGGAGTGGAGTTGGTCTCCTACCGCTTGAAAAGGGTGGCCTATTCTTGGTTTGAGATGTGGGAGGAGTCTCGTGAGAAGGGGAGCCCTCCGGTGAGGTGGAGTGAGTTCACCGATGCCTTTATGGATCATTTCTTGCCTGCCGAGAATAAGGCGGCCCATTCCACTGTGTTTGAGAGACTGAAGCACGGTAGCATGAATGTGCGGCAGTACCATATGGAGTTCCCGCGCATGTCCAAGTACGCTATTCACATGTTGCCCGCTATGGAGGCTAGAGTGTGCCGGTTTGTGCAGGGTGTTTGCCCCTTGGTTATTAATGAGGCCACTATGACTTCCTTGAATTCTGATATGAACTACGGGAATATGGTGGCATTTACTCAAGCTACACAGGATCGAAAACTGAAAAATAGAAGGGAGCGTGAGGGTAGCAGCAGGGCCCGGACCGCGGGCAACTTGGGTGGTTCTTCTGGTGGTGGTAGGTCAGCAATTAGGGGAGGGTCATCAGGGCCCTCTCAGTCATTCGCTTAGTCTTCGATGAGTGCACATCCATCCGAGCCCAGTCAGGGAAACAAGGGACCCCACTAGTAGGGTCAGCTGGAGGGAGATTCCAGCAGCAGCGGAGGCCCCCATGCCCTAAGTATAGGAGGATGCACTTTGGGGTCTGCTTCATGGACCTACCTATATGCTACGGTTGCAGCGTGAGGGTTCACATGCAGAGGGATTGCCACTCGTCCCACCGGATCATGGGCAGAGGTGTGGCGCAGCCAACTAGTTCTACATCTATTACATCCACAACACCTCCTCCAGCTCGAGGCACCCTAGCACCCGTAAGGCGTGGTGCAGCTAGGGGTGGTGCAAAGAGTTCGGGACGACCCAGTAGATTTTATGCTATGCGGAGTCTGGGATTCAGAGGCTTCTCCAGATGTTGTCACAGTTATATTGACTGTCCCATCTCATGATGTGTATTCTCTTATTGATCTTGGTTCCACTTTGTCATATATCACTCCCTATGTTGCTATGGAATTTAGGATAGAGTCAGAATAGCTCCACGAGCTGTTCTCTGTATCTACTCCGGTTGGCGAGTTAATTATAGCCGCACAAATTTATAGGGATTGTGGTGTCATGGTGCGTGATCGGGACACTGATCTCATTGAATTGGGGATGGTTGATTTTGATGTAATAATGGGAATAGATTGGCTTTATTCATGTTTTGCTAAGCTTGATTGTCGGACTAGAACCGTTAGGTTTGAATTTCCAAATGAGTCAGTGATTGAATGGAAGTGGGAAGATGTGGTGCCGAAGGGTAGGTTTATTTCTTACCTTAAGGCAACGAAGATGATTAACAATGGGTGTATCTATCATTTGGTCTGGGTTACAGACACCGATGTTGAGGCACCTACACTTGAGTCTGTTCCTGTGTTGAATGAATTTCTGGAGGTCTTTCCGGATTAGCTCCTTGGGATCCCACCAGACAGGGAGATTGATTTTAGGATTGATGTGATGCTGGGCATGCATCCGATATCTATTCCACCCTACAGAATGGCACCAGCAGAATTGAAGGAGCTAAAAGAACAATTGAAGAATTTGTTAGAGAAGTGTTTCATCCGGCCTAGTGTGCCTTGAGGCACAACGGTCCTCTTTGTTAAAAAGAAAGATGGATCATTAAGGATGTGTATTGACTATCGGCAGCTGTACAAGGTCATAATCAAGAATAAATACCCACTGCCAAGGATATATGACTTGTTTGATCAATTGCAGGGTGTTAAGAACTTCTCCAAGATCGATTTAAGATCCGGGTATCACCAATTAAAGATCAGGGAGCAGGATATCCTGAAAACAGCTTTCAAGACCTGGTATAGGCACTTTAAATTTCTGGTAATGTCTTTTGGGCTAACAAATGCCCTAGCAATTTTCATGGATCTTATGATTCGAGTCTTCAAGCCTTTTCTTGACTCATTCATGATAGTGTTTATTGACGATATCCTTGCATATTCGCGAAGTCGAGAGGACTATGCCGGTCACCTCAGGGTAGTTCTACATACTCTATATCAACACAAGTTGTATGCGAAGTTTCGAAATGTAAATTTTGGCTTCAATCTGCTACATTCTTGGGGCATGTCATCTCTAGAGAAGGAATTAAGGTTGATCCGCAGAAGATTGCAGCTGTGAAGAATTGACCTAGACCTACTACCCCAACAGAGATTCGCAGTTTCTTATGCCTAGCGGGGTATTACATGAAGTTTGTGGAGGGGTTCTGTACTCTTAAATCTACGTTGACTAAATTGATGCAGAAGGTAGTTAAGTATTAATGGTCAGATGCTTGTGAAAGGAGCTTCCAAGAATTGAAATCAAAATTAACTACGGCACCTGTGTTGACCGTACCAGAGGGTACAAATGGGTTTGTGGTATATTATGATGCTTCAAGAATCGGACCTGGGTGTGTATTATTGCAACATGGCAAGGTGATAGCTTATGCTTCTAGGCAACTCAAGAATCATGAAAAGAACAATCCAACACATGACTTAGAGCTTGCAGCGGTGGTCTTTGCGTTGATGATTTGGTGTCATTATTTGTATGGGGTCCATATGGATATATTCACAGACCATAAAAGTCTTCAATATATTTTCAAACAGAAGGAATTGAATCTGAGGCAGAGAAGATGGCTTGAGCTACTCAAGGATTATGACATCGATATTCTGTATCATCCGGGGAAGGCAAATGTTGTAGTGGATGAAATCTATGGGTAGTTTGGCTCATTTGGAGACATCTCAAAGGCCGCTGGCCAAGGAGGTTCATCGATTGGCTAGTTTGGGAGTTTGTCTTGCGGATTCTAATGAAGGAGGAGTGATTGTGCAAAATAGGGTTGAATCATCACTTGTTGTGGAAGCCAAGGAAAAACAATACAACGACCCATTGTTGGTACAACTGAAAGAGGGGATTCCTAAACATAAGACCATGGCCTTCTCTCTTGGCATGGATGATGGTACACTATGGTACCAAGGGCGACTATGTGTTCCAAATGTGGATGGTCTTCGGGAAAGAATCATGACCAAGGCTCACACTTCTAGGTATTTCGTGCACCTGGGCTCTATAAAGATGTATCATGATCTTAGGGAGGTCTACTGGTGGAATAATATGAAGAGGAATGTAGCGGACTTTGTGGCAAGATGTCCAAATTGTCATCAAGTGAAGGCCGAACACCAAAGGCCCGGTTGGTTGGCACAGAATATAGAAATTCCAATGTGTAAATGGGAGATGATCAATATGGACTTTGTGGTAGGACTACCTCGCACGCCTCACAAGTTCGACTCGATTTGGGTAATGATGGAACGACTCAAGAAATCAACACACTCCTTACCTGTTAAAGCTACCGACACATCAGAACAGTATGCTCAGTTGTATATCAAGGAAATAGTCAGGTTGTATGGCACTCTAGTTTCTATTATCTCAGATCGAGGGGCACAGTTCACGGCTAATTTTTGGAAGACATTTCAGCAAGGTTTGGGTATTTAGGTGAATCTTAGTACAGCCTTTGACCCGAAGACTGATGGGCAGGCAGAGCAAACTATTCAGATGCTTGAGGATATGTTGCGAGCTTGTGTTCTTGAATTAGGGGTAGCTGGGATGATCATTTTCTACTCATAGTGTTTGCCTACAAAAATAGTTATCATGCTAGTATCCATATGGCACCGTTTGAGGCTTTATATGGTAGGAGATGTAGATCTCCCATTGGGTGGTTCGAGATTGGGGAAGCAGAATGTATAGAGCCAGACCTCGTGCATCAGGCCATGGAGAAGGTTAAGATCATTATAGAAAGGTAGAAAACTACTCAGAATCGTAAGTCCTATTCAGATGTGCGTCGCAAAGATTTGGAGTTCAAAGAAGATGATTGGGTATTCTTGAAGGTTTCCCCTATGAAGGGTGTAATGCAATTTGGTAAGAAGGGAAAATTGGGTTCGAGGTATGTCGGACCATACAAAATCATTCAGAGGATTGGCCAGGTGACTTACAGGCTAGAACTACCTCCAGAGATGTCTTTAGTGCACTCGGTGTTTCATGTATCCATGTTGAAGACGGTAGTTGGAGATCCATCGCTTATTGTTCCGGTTGAGACTATTGAGTTTAATAAAGAATTGACGTATGAAGAAATTCCAGTTGCCATTATTGATAGGAAAGTTTGAAAGTTAATGAACAAATAAATTGCCTCTGTGAAAGTGTTATGGCGAAGCGAACAAGTCGAAGAGGCCACCTGGGAACCCGAGGAAGAAATGAAGAAGAAATACCCTCATTTGTTTAAATAACCATGTATTTATAAAGTTGTGTTCCATAAAAATGTTAAGAGTTTATCTTCTATGAATTATGTATCATTTGTACATTTGATGTTAAGGGTGTTCCCTTTTGTACAGCTGTGTTACGTCATTGGTTCATGTATATGTTTTTAGGATTGGTTTATGGGATTCTCTGATAGGTGGATAAGACCAGTTACAGGGGAAACTTTGGCAAAAATTTTGGAAATTTGGGGAGTTAGTCAAAAACTTAAACTATTGGAGTGTGTTATAACAGCTGATCTACATTGGGTGCTAATGGTGAATGTTTGCCCTCATTCGAGGACAAATGATCCTAAATGGGGGAGGTTGTAAGGCCCCGTAAAATTTTACCTAAAACCCAGGATTTTGTTGTGCCGAAGTAGACTTATCTGTTGACGAGTGTGCGGTTCAGACTTTTTGGGTTGAACAACGCGTTGGGAAGTTGAAGAAATATTTTGGAAGTGCAGGGCATTTCAGCGGTCCACACTGCGGTCGCAAAATTGATATGTGGACCGCATATCTGCCGCAAACTGAGGCCGAAATCTGAGCAAATTTTCGGACCATTATGCGGCGGCATAATCATTTTGCGGGCCACATAACCCATCGCAGACCCAGTTCAAAATTCTTTGGAGGGAGGTTCTGTAGTGCATTATGCGGCCGCAGAATAAGTCTGCGGGCCGCAGACCGGTCGCAGGGTGGGGCAAAAGTGCCCAGTTCCGGAGGGCCATTATGCGGCAAATTTTGCGGACCCCAAAAGCATTAAGCGGTCGCTTATGCAATCGCATATCTGTGTCTAGGCTTCATTTTGTCTAATTTAATAACCCGACCCCATTTCGGTTTATCTAGCCATATGGGTCATGTTTGAGGGGTTGTCTAATATTTTAGAGAGAGAAATGGGAGGATTCAATGATTTCACTACTCAACTTGGATCAAAGCCTTGAAATTTCATCAAGAGGAACTTGCTAGGGATTCTAAAAGGTAAGAATTTCTTCCCCCAATTCTCCAATTTTGAATTTGGGTAGAAGATGGGTAAATGAGGAGTATGATTCTTAGGTGTGAGAGTATTATTTATACATGCATGTACCAATAAGGTTTGTGGGAAGATTGTTGAGCTCAAATGGGTAAAGATTGGGTTATGGAGTGAAGGAAATCTTGTGGTAGAACCTTGTAATCAAATTTGCACATCTAGTGTTTGATAAAATGCTCAAATGAGCTGAAACCATGAATATCTTCCTAATTTGTGTTCAATTTTGTTATTTCTCAAAATAGATTGAAGTTGCTAGGATTTTTGGAACATTGTGGTAATTTAAGGAAAGCTCAAAGCGAGGTATGAAGGCTAAACCCTTCTTCTAGTATCAGAATTTCTGAATCCTTGTAAACTTCTATCATATGTAGTCGAACTTGAAACGCTATTGATATGGGGTATTCAAACTAGTAAAATTGATTTCCGATTGGCAAAACGTGTTAGAAACCTCGTGCGTTAATGATTCTCTATTTTGACTTAATTATGTTATACCCCTTTTGGGAAGAAGATCTTGTATGAATTCAATGTGATTACACACATATTTCTCATATGATGAGACCTTGTGAACTTACACTTGCTAAGGCCAAAGGTGCCAAATGGGTGATTTTAAAAAGGGAACTCTCTTGTTCAAACTATTATCATTTTAGGAATCCGAAGTGTGGTATTATGAACACACCTCCACTTGAATACATTGGGGTGAGGCGGCGGGGCCGGTTTGTATAGAGTTGTGGTATTGTGAATACACCTTCACCCGTATATATTGAAGTGAGGCGGCGGGGCCACTTTGTGTAAAGTTTGTGGTATGGTGAATGCACTTCCACCCGCATACAATGGGGTGAGGCAATGGGGCCGCATTGTGTAGAGTTTCTGGTACTGTGATTTCACCTCCACCCGCATACGATATGGTGAGGCGACAGGGCCTCTTTATGTAAAGGTAGTTGTAGAGGATCCCCGACTTATGAATTTATAAATATTATTGAAAGCTCTTAATAAGTTTGCTATGGATTTAACGGCCAACTAAGCCTTTTGTTGTTACCATGACTCATCATATCCATGTTGTAATTCTAAGCCCTGGCATATATTTGGTTTTCATACTAGTACTATTCGACATGTACTAACATCCCTTTTGCCTGGGGCGCTGCATATTTAACGGATGCAGGTGGTTCTATAGCAGGTGGTATTGATCAGTGATAGCAACACACCCTCTCCTCAACTGACTTGGTGAGCCCCACTTCATTCCGTGGTCCTGTATCTCTTGTTCCATGTACATAGTGTTTTGAGGTATATCCGGGGCCTTGTTGCCGGCACTGTCGTAGTACTCTTTTGTTTCTGTTATAGGATCCATAGACATAGTGTGGGTTGTATCCTGTTTTGGGAAGGTTGAACTAAACTTTTGTAATCGTATCATTTGTTCCAGTTTAACTTTAACTGTACAAGGTACTGTTTTGGAGACTTGTTAATGACGTAACTAATGGAAATGAACTAGTGTTATGCACATGATCTCTTACTATTTTATTAATGAAATGAATTCTTCTCTTTCTTCATGGCTAAGTTGGGTAGATGGCACTATGTAGAGTTTCTCGACCAGGGTAACTCTGTTGAGCACCGATCGCGCTCCCCAAGGTCGGCGCATGACATAAGGAGATCTCAAAGCGAGGTATGTTGGTTAATCCTCTCTCTTAGAATTGAACCCCACAATATTCTTGTAAGTCCCGAGTTATTCATTATAAATTGATTATTCGGAATAAGCCTTGTGCCAAAAGATATATGTTCAATATGTATTCCAATGCTCTTGTTATGTTATATTCTATTTGAAAATGTGCTCGAAGCATGGGTTGCATATCTAAATGTTATAACTTTAAGTCGTGATTCAAATGAATGCTATTATGCCAAATTGTGTAAGAAATCTCAATGTGCTTAACATTCTTATTTGCTCAATATGTGGACTTAAAGTCTTGAATTGAAATGCTTTGTTGTTGATGATCCATGGTGATGTTTGAATGTAAAAGAGATGAACATGAAATATGAAATACGGCCAACGTGCCAAGAGTTATGGCCATCAGTGCCAATGAACTGAATGATATATAAAAGATAATGAAATGGGTTGTCAACCCTTTAAATACATTAACACCCTCAGAGTATCGTTGGTCACCGAGCAAGGGTAAGGTGAAATAACCTAACCCCGAAACTACACGTGCCGGTGTAGGAGTGAATTGTGATTGTACCCCTTTATTGGGATGAGATTGATGTGAAAAGAATATTCCTCTTTATTAGGATGATATTATTGTTAGAAAAGGGCGATGTCGATCCACATGGCATTGTGGTGAGACGGCCTAGCCTGTCGGGTGGTGATTGTGCTTGAAATTTTGATTGAGCTATTGATTGAAATCATGATAATGATTGTAATTGTGGTTGATGTCTTTGGATGAGATGGCCTAGCCGATCGGGCCGTGATCGGAATCCGTGCTAAAATCACGGTGGTATATCGGTGCTAAGATCTCCCAACCTAAAATAATGGAAATTTACTTGACACTTGCTCCTAGTTTGATGTTTTAGTATTGTTTGAGGCTTCCATTGATTTATGACTGTCATTCCTTGTGTTATCATTCGTTCTAACGAGAGGGTGTTTAGTCTTACATACTAGTACTATTCAATATGTACTAACGTCTTTTTTGCAGGGGGCGCTGCATCTTTAATGGATGCATGTGGTTCTGCAGCAAGTGGCATCGATCATTGATAGCAGTACACCCTTTCTCAGCAGATGTGGTGAGCCCTACTTCATTCGGGGTCGTGTATCTTTTGTCCCACGTGTATTATGTTTTGAGGTATAGGCGGGGCCTTGTTGCTGGTGTTATCATAGTATTTTGTATCCGTAGAGTCTCAATAGACACTGTGTGGGTTGTATATGGGTGTTGGGAAAGTCAAACTAGCCTTGTTGTATTTGAATTACTTGTTATACTTTAACTATGATTGTGTAGGTATTTTGAGACTATAAAATGAAGTGACTAATGGTAATGGAATTGGCATTGTTCATGGAATCCACTCAATGTTTAATTAATGATATAATGTATCTTCTCTTTATTCATGGGCGAGTTGGGTAGAAGGTATTGTAAAAGCTTGCTTGACCGGGGTATCTTGGTTGAGCACCGGTCGCGCTCCTCAAGGCCGGGGCGTGACATGATAAAGAGTGATTTATGCACATAGGTTATTTATGTACCTCTTGACTTTATTATTATTACTACTATACATAGTGTGTTTTCGTGCTTGGTGAGGAAGCACGAAATATATATATATATATATATATATATATATATATATATATATATATATATATATATA
>AWOL01S0053790.1:0-17525 GCA_000715115.1 Nicotiana otophora | reverse complement strand
AGAGAGAGAGAGAGAGAGAGAGAGAGAGAGAGAGATGCACGAATGGTGTTTTTGTGCCGGTGAGGATGAGATACAAATATACGAAGGGTGTTATCATGCTATTAATATAATATCTTTTACTCATTTATCATATTATACGGATTTGAGGATTTGACTATGTTGATTTCATGGAAATCGTTTCATCCTCTTGGATTTGAGTTGTTGAGAATGGTTCGTCACGACCCAAAATCTCTCCTCAGGAGTCGTGATGACACCTAGACCCTAGAACTAGGTAAGCTTAACACATAGGGAGTTATTTAACAGATTTATATGAATCAACCATTTAAAATGAACCAGAAATTTCTATACAAAGCCAACAACCATCAATAGATGTACAATATTACAAAACCGGTAGTAAAAGTCATAAGCTCTACAGAGTTCGCTAGAAAATCCCTAGGTACAAATGTTCTAGAATAGAAATAAACAGTACAAAGTAAAATTTTAGAAGGTGACTCTGAGGCCTGCGAACACGACGACAAGTATACCTTGAAGTCTCCGTCGCAACTCACAATCCTCTTACTAATGACCAGCGCGCTCCGAAGTACCTGGATCTGCACACAATTGTGCAAAAAGCATAGCATGAGTACACCACAATGGTACCCAGTAAGTATCAAGACTAACCTCGGTGGAGTAGTGATCAGAAACAGTCAAGACACCTACACGACATAATAACCTTTACAAGTATGGATATGAAACTAACAAGGAACAATATCAATATAAAGCTAAGCATGGTAAGAGTAACAAAACAATACATGCAATAGAAAACTAGAAGCAACAATTAGCAACCAGGAACAACAGGTAATAACGCCGTAAAGTAAGCAGAATACAGTTAAAGTCCAGTGAAACCAAGTAAGGGAAAACATGTAACAACCCAATAGAACAACCTCTCTCACACAAGGTTTATACCAGAATTTCCCCGAGGTGCCACACCTCATAATCACAATCACGGGTCCCAAATCACGTACCCTAATCACTTGGCATCTTGGGCCCATATTACAAATCACATCCACATGGACAACTCACGTGCAAATGCCATTAATACCTCATATCTTCATGGACAACTCGCTTGCTAAGAGAGTGACAATATCTCATATCTGCACGGACAACTCACGTGCTAGCAGTAACAATGCCTCATAACCGCATGGACAACACACGTGCCAATAGAAGCAATATCTCATATCCGCATGGACAACTCATGTGCCAATAGTACAACTCACGCACAAAAGGCAGGTATACAAGAATGCATGTAAATGATCAATAAAAATTATGTTTCATCTTCTTAGACTGATATGAGTGACTAATTACGATGTATGCTTGTGCAAGTGTTCTATCATAGATCGAGTCAACAAGTAAGATCAGAGACATAAATGGCACATAGGAAACAACACAACAAAACCGTAATATACATGACTCACACAAGGTAAGCACACCACTACACAAATATCATCAATAACAATGCCCCAATGCCATCACAGATCATCATAAATCATCCTCGACATAAGCTCCCTTTATCTTGCCGCGTGCGCAATGACAAAGTAAATGCCCGCCTTGTCTCGCCACACGCGCATAATAATATTTTTACCTTGTCTCTCCACATGCGAAAACCCACATATATAGCCCTCCTTGTCACGCCTCACGTCCAAATATCAATGATAATAATAGCACATATAACTCATGTGCGAACACCCCGACAATCCTCTCAACAATACCATGTGTGCCAAAAACATAAAACAATATAACAACTCGCACCACATGTGCCTAAATGCCACCATATTTCTTTAAAAATAATTTCAATACCACAACCACACATAGCCCTCGGCTCAACAACAATGAGTACAACAACAACAACAACAATAACTCGGGAGCACGACAAGTAAATCAACATAAGAATTGCAAAAGCACAATGAAACGAGAGAACGAGCTCACAATGAAAGACATATGAAAGACATAACAAGTAATAATGGCTTCAAATAAGAATAACTCAACAATAGGAGAGATAATGTGTATCAACGATATCAAATAAGAATAACTCAACAATAAGATAGATAACATGTAACAATGATTTCAAATAAGAATAACCCAACAATAGGAGAGGCAACATGTCATAATGATTTCAAGTGATAAATCACAACGGAAGAGATAACACGTAATAAAAGAGGCAACAACTCCAATTAAAGCATATAAGAGTATATTTGGCAACAAAGGGTAGAACATGAACCAATCAACTTCAAATAAGGCATGTAATAGTAAATTTAGCAATGGAGGATATAACATGATAAGGCAACTTCATTTTAATGTGCATAAGAAACCTAAGAGTATAAAAACGGTCAAATTTCCTCATATAAGTCGTGTACACACTCGTCACCTCGTGTACACGTCTTTCACGTAGCTCAAATAGTGCAAACAGCCCAATTTCTATGAGGTAGTTCGCCCACACAACGTTAGGCAAGATACTTACCTCAAAAGCCCTCAGTCAATACTCTAAAATAGCTTTTCCTTTACAATTCACCTCCGTCCGCCTCAAATCTAACCAAAATCAACTTATTAACATCAAATAATGCAAGAAAAATCAATTCCAATAATTAAAGCTATGATCTTTACATAATTTCTCAAAAGTCGACAAAATTCAACCCCGAGCTCGCCCGGTCAAAACTCGGGTCCAAGGGTAGATTCCGACTATCATAACCCCACGAGTCTATATATGTATTTTGTTTCAAAATCCGAGTCCAATCCGACTCTCAAGTCCCAAATTTTCATTTTTCAAAACATAGAAAAAGTCTCTCAAAATTCCCGTTTGATTCTCATAATTTAGATGTTGAATCTCATATATAATCAAGTAAAATAGTTGGAAATTGATCAAAATCACTTACCCAATGATTGTAGATGAAAATTACCTCTCCAAATCGCCTCCTACCGAGTCTAGGGTTCAAAATATGAAAGAATGAGCTAAAATCTTAACCTAGCTGCAGATATCGCATTTGCGACCAAAAGTTCACAAATGCGGATGTTCGCATTTGCGACAAAAAGTTTGCAATTGCAGATGTTCGCAATTGTGACCAAAAGTTTGCAATTGCATTAGTTCGCAATTGCAACAAAAAGTTTGCAATTGCGCGTTACCAGCACCAGCAATCCCAAACTTCATCGAAAAGATCTGAAACCACCCCGAAACTCATCTGGAACCTCCCGCACACAAACCATATATGAATTTCAATCATAAAACACGCTATGGACTTGCTCGCGCACTCAACAAGAGGTCGTCTTGACCCGATATTCACCATGGTCAACATCCAAATTTCGTAACTTAACTAGTCTCTCAACAAATGAACTAAAACACACCCAAGCCCCTCGGGACCCCGTCAAATCATACTAACAAGTCCCTAAACATAACCCGAACCTACTCGAGGCCTCAAATCCCCAAACATAACATCAAAATCACGAATCACACCTCAATTCAAGCTTAATGAACTATGAATTTTCATCTTCTACAACTCGTGCCGAATCATATCAAATTAACTCGGAATGACGTCAAATTTTGTATGCAAGTCCCAAATGACACAACGGAGCTATTCCAACACCTGGAATCTCAATCCAAACCCGATATCAACAAAGTCAACTCCCAGTCAAACCTCTCAACCTTCCAAACTTTCAACTTTCCAACTTTCGCCAAAATAAAACAAATAAACCTATAGACCTCCAAATCCAAATCCGGCATACACCTAAGTCAAAAATCACCATACAAAGCTATTGAAATCATCAAAATACCATTCTGGAGTCGTCTATACAAAAGTCAAACTCCAGTTAACTCTTGCAACTTAAGCTTCTAAAACAAGAATTATTCTTCCAAATTAACTCCGAATCATCCAAAAATCGAATCCCGCCACACACGCAAGTCATAATACACAATCAAAGCTACTCGAGACCTTAAGACACCGAACGGAATGCTAGTTCCCAAAATGACCAATTGGGTCATTACATTCTCCCCATCTTAAACAAATATTCGTCCTCGAACGTGCCAAGAGTCTTTACCAAGCCATCAAATCAGGATTCAAACTCACCATACATGTAACCACGGGTGATCCTATGTCACCCCAATCCACATAGGCCCGACAATATCATCTCAACCGAAGATTATTCCTGCTACTCATGTTGATAAGCCTTAGAATCAAATTTTCACATCCACTAAGCGCCCTATCATCACACAACCACTCTGTAAAATCCTCAACTAGCTGCGACAACTCATGCATATACCCAAAAGATACAACAACACGATATAACACATCACCCATATGCCTATAGCAACAACTCTGACCATAATAGCTGCCCATTACCAAGCCCGGTACCGGTAAATAGTCTCATATCGACTAGAAAATTGTTCTAAACCTTTAAAACACTGACAATGATGCAAGCAACATGCAAAACATTTAACTACTCACCCGATCAACAAGCCATATTGAACGCCACCCGGGCACATACATCGCAATCCAAACCCAACAAACACAACTCGAATATGACTGAATATGAAAAAAGGAACACATGAAAGGACCATCAAATAAGCCAAACATGCACAACTTCCCATCAATACCATACTGTGGATCCAATCCACAAGGAAGAAGCAAGACACACATAACAACCACAATAAATCTTACCTTAATATGACCTCACCGCGGCACATATCCCGACACTCACACAGCCATTCAAAAGGAACACCAGGTCCCCATCTTCCACTCGGAATCACGAGCGAGGTAAACATCTCAGCAACTAAACCATTTTACTAACTCAACCTCGTAGAACCAAAATCACAACACGTAATAACTTCCCATACATGTAGAGCACCAAACAACAAGTCTGGGCAAACCATCTAGAGATCACATCAAATCCTACCAAATTTAACTAACAGAAAGTTCACCCAAGCCTCATGACCCTCAATAAAAACCAAACAAGGGCGATAGACACGGTCTATCACAATAGAATTCCCCAACTAGCGTGAACACATGAGCATAGCACAAGAATCACAAAACACAACCATATCTGAAGCAAGGCAGACTGAATCTTATCAATCAATGGGACCGAATCGAAATAACACAAATGTATCTCTGTAATCATCGAAATCATACCTGTAATGATATCATCTGGTGCATCAGCCTTTGCCCAACAAGGAAAGGCATAATAATGAGCCTGACCTCCCCCTCTAAGATGAACTCTACCCGCCTGACCTCCACCCCTAGTTGGTGGTGCAGGTATAGCAACATCTCGAGTAGAACTCATAGCCTGAATACCCTGCTATGGCATATTTGTTCTGAGTCTGGGACAATCTCTCACCATCTGGTTGGTATTTCCACACTCAAAGCAACCTCTCCGCTGACGTGGTTGTGAAAGCTGTCCGGTATGGGTACTTTGGGACCCATAGATATCTGAAACACCGCATAAAGCTTGAAGTTAAAATTGAACTGGCTGACCCACAAAACCTTTACCATGACGCACCCTGCCTCCAAAATAGGGATCAGTTGATCCTCGAAGTACACAAGGCCTCTTAGCCTCCCTTCCCTCTCTCTCTTGACCCCGCATACCCTCTAATCTGTGAGCAATCTCTACCACTTGCTGAAACAGAACATGCATCTCCAACTCCCGAGCCATGCTGAATCGGATACCGTAACTGAGCCCCTCAATGAACATGCAGACTCGCTCTCTACTTGTAGAAACCGAAGCAAGTGCATGCCTGGACAAACTACTGAATCTAACAACATACTAAGACACTGACATAGTACCCTGGTGCAGCTGCTCAAACTCCACGCGCCATACATCCCGAAGGGTCTGGGGAATAAACTCTGTCAAGAACATTTCTGAAAACCGAGTCCATGAAAGTGAAGTTGCATCCGCAGGGCTACCCTCCCCGTAAGCCCGCCATAATTGATACGCTGTTCCCGACAGCTAGAAAGTAGTAAAGTAACCCCACTCATCTCTACAATACCCATGGTGCGGAGAATATGATGACATTTCTCTAGAAAACTGTGTGCATCCTCTGAAGCAAAGCAACTGAAAGTAGGAGGACGATACTTCTTGGATCTCTCAAGTTTCAACTCCTCCCCTTAGATGCCCCTGGTTTGACCTCAGGCTAAATCGAAATAACATGCTGTGCTGGAATGACACCCAAAACCTGACCAATGTGGACCCGCTACTCTAGAGTATGGGCGGCAAGAGTCTGAGCTGCTCCCCTGGTCTGTGAAATAGCTGGTGCAACCAGAATTAATCCCGCATGAGCTAATGTATCAAAAATTCTCAGGAACTGTGCTAATGTCTCCTGAAGTCCCGGGGTAACAACAGGAACCTCCGGTGCCTTTCTCCCTATCGGAGCTACTGGTGGCTCCTCAGTTGTTGCTCTGGTAGGTGCTCTAGCTGTAGCACGTGCTCCTTCTCGGCCTCTGCCTCTACCCCGGCCCTAGCAACAACAGCTCTGGGGGTAGCATCATCAGTAACTGCAACTCATGTTCACATCATCCGGGAGAGAATAGAATGATAAAGTCTTAAACTCCAAAATCAATAAACTTGCACGATAGGAATGAAAGAAGTGAAGTTTTTCTAATAATTTTGTAGCCTCTCAAAGATAAGTGCAAACGTCTCCGTACCAATCCACAAGACTCTACTAAACTCGCTTATGACTCGTAGTACCTATGAACCTAGATCTCTGATACCAACTTGTCACAAACCAAAATCCCTCCCTAGGAGTCAAGATGGCACCTAGTCCTTAGGACTAGGTAAGCCTAACACTTAGAGAGTTATTTAACAGATTTATATGATTCAACCATTTAACATGAACTAGAAATTACTATACAAAGCCAACAACCATCAATAGACGTACACTATCCCAAAACCGATAGTACAAGTCATAAGCTCTACTGATTTTGCTAGAAAATCTCTAGGTGCAACTGTTCCGGAATAGAAATAAACACTACAAAGTAAAATTTTAGAAGATGACTCTGAGTCCTGTGAATGCGATAGAATGTATACCTTGAAGTCTCTGCCGCAACTCACAATCAACTATCTAATGACCAGCGCACTCCGAAGTACCTGGATCTGCACAAAAATGTGCAGAAAGCATAGCATGAGTACACAACAGCGGTACCCAGTAAGTATCAAGACTAACCTCGGTGGAGTAGTGACGAGGAACAGTCAACACACCTACTAGACATAATAATATGTACAAGTACAAATATTAAACTAACAAGGAACAATATCAATATAAAGCTAAGCATGGTAAGAATAATAAAATAATACTTGTAATAGAAAACTAAAAGCAACAATTAGCAACTAGGAACAACAGGTAATAATGCCTTAAAGTAATCAGAATTTAGTTAAAGTCCGGTGAAACCAAGTAAGGGAAAATATGTAACAACCCAATAGAACAACCGCTCTCACACAAGGTTTATAGAAGAAATTTCCAAGGCACCACACCTCATAATCACAATCACGGGTCCCAAATCATGAACCCTAATCACTTGGAATCTTGTGCCACATTACAAATCATATCCGCACGGATAACTCACATGTTGCACGGACAACTCGCATGCCAATATCATTAAACCTCATATCTCCACGGACAACTCACATGCTAAGCGAGTGACAATATCTCATATTTGCATGGACAACTCATGTGCTAATATAATAATGCCTCATAACCGTACGGACAACTCACGTGCCAATAATAGCAATATCTCATATCTGCATAGACAACTCACGTGCCAATAGTACAACTCACGCACAGAAGGCAGGTAAACAAGAATGCATGTAAATGATCAATAAACATCAGGGTTCATCTTCTTAGACTGATATGAGTGACTAATTATGGTGTATGCTTGTGCAAGTGTTCTGTCACAGCTCGAGTCAACAAGTAAGATAAGAGACAACTAATGACACATAGGAAACAACACAACAAAATCGTAATGCGCATAACTCACATAAGGTAGGCAGTCCACTATACAAATATCATCAATAACTATCACACCCCAAACCTGAAGAGGCATGGCCGGCACCCGGTGCCATAATCAGACCGAGCGTACCACTCTGTAACTGTGAACTTGTGAGGGGTAACCCTCAACTTAGGCCGGTGAGGCCAAATTCTGAATCATTTGAAAATAACGTCTACAACCAGCAATACCAAACTAAAAATCTACATAGGGATGGTAAAGCCACAATACTGGTAAAATAATGTACAAGACTCATCTACAAGCCTCTAGATATAATTTAACGGTATCATGGTTGGGACAGGGCCTCGATCTACCCATCAAACCTGTATATATATAAAATGGAGTCTAAGGTATACACATGGTAACTCTGAGGAAGTGGAGCTTACCAACCAAGATGATGTTGAATTTGTCTGCTGGGAAGGTCTATCCAACTGTCTATCAGGACCTGCAGGCATGAAATGCAGCGTCTCCAGAAAAAGGGATGTCAGTACGAAATAATGTACCGAGTATCTAAGGCAACAGAATAATTAAAAGCTGAAACTGAACTGATAATATAATAACTAAAAGTACCTGGGAGTCAAATATAATTGAAATATGCTTACATGCTGATACTGACTCATCTCTCTCAATATAGTAAGTAAAATATATGTCCAGCCCTAAAAGGCTCGGTATGTGTAACTGCTCTGCCGTAGTAGGCTCGCTCATAGGCGCTCAACCATGCTAGGCTCTGTATCTCTGCTATTCTGGACTCGCTCATAGGCGCTCGGCCACAGTAGGCTTGGTATATAACCTACCATATGATCATAGGTTGCCTAATAGGGGCCTGCCCATCGATTATAGCTCGATGGTGGTGAAAGTACTCTAATACTATATATATATATATATATATGGACCCTCTGCTCTCTTGACTGGAAGAAAATAGTACTAAACTGAATATAATGTCTCGATAAGGGAGAATATTGTAACTTATGAGACTAGGATAATGTACATAAGTTCAAGAATACAAACTTCCCTTTATGCCTCGTTATCAAACTCATGTAGTTACGGAATCATGCAGAAAATAAAGGAAAGGTTTAGCCTTAACATACCTTAGTTCTGTTGAGTCCTCAATACCTTGCAATCAATTCTTCAAACAACTCAACTCAATCTACTACAACATAAGGAGATTCAAAATCAATGCTGAGTAAAGGCTAAGTCCGCAACTTAAACTAGTAGTTCGTTTACGTAAATTTGGGCAGCATCTCCCCTATAACAAGGCCCTCCTCCAATACTATATACCAACAACAACAAGAACAGAACAATAAAACCATGTATGCATAATTTTCCAACCTTATCTCCATCACAACATACCACAAAACAGCCCACATACCCTAGACACTTCATACATAAAACGACAACCAAAGTAGTGTCAAACGACCTAAAGAATGTAACAAGGAATGACAAGCCCTCCATTCCGTCATTATGAGGTGTTTCTCCACACCCTTTATCCTCCAAAACACCATAAAACATCAGCACAAGAGGCCAACATGAGTGGACTACAAAATAGTCCACTAAAAGTGAAATAAATCGAACTCACGGCTTAAATACAGAAAGTAGGAGTTTTCTTAACTATTAAGTACCTTCCAAAAATCAAACAACAAAGAAAAAGAGAGGCGATATAGTGATACTTACGTCGTTGGGAGCGTTCTAATATCATCGCTTCTTGATGTCGTACCCGGGATGATAATCTTCTTTGGAACCCTTGTAGAGAGCTTAAGGGTAAGTTTTTGGGGGTTCTCTGGTCGTTTTATATGAAAAATGAAGATAAAGACGATTTAAAACCATATATATATCAACTTTTGAAAAGTCAAAGAGGTGCTACCTTGGCACCCTAGCATTGGCCTTTCTTCCGACGCTTATATCTTTTTATCTGGATGTTGTATGAATGAACGGTTATGAGCGTTAGAAACTACATTCCAAAACCTTTAATTTTGTATATAATATGTCCCAAAAATACCTCATATAAAACACGAAATGTAATTCTCAAAAAGCTTTAGTGACACACCCACTTGTCACTTATGCAGTCTGTGCAGTCTCGCAAAACTACAAATATCTCTCTATTCCTATGTCGTATTGACAAACGGTTTAATGAGTTAGAAACTAGACTCATAGATATTCAATTTGGTAGGTATATCATCCCCTAATTCCAAGTATATTGGGATAAAAGCTCAGCTATATTCGACCTAAGTTTTAACACATTTATGAATGTAACATGTGATGATCTTTTCCAACTTTTGTTCCACAACTCGCTTGACTTCAAAACATAACACACGACTATCATAAGAAAATATTAACTCATAACATAACCTCCTTATCATTTTGAGAACCCTAGTCTTACCCCAAAAGTACATATTATAACATTCCCAACTTGTCGACTTTCGACGAAACATATTTTCTTCAATTGGTTTAGCTTCTAAGCCGTCCAACCCTTTTGGTACTTGAAGTCCATGATATTAAATATTTGTAACCTTCAAGTTAACATTATTAACTTACTTTATTTAATTTCAAAGATGATCTCATTTCAGAGCTTATATCAATTGACTTACGACGTACTCTAACCTACAAAACTATGGGGTGTAACAATAACAATCCCCCCTTTGGAATATTCGTCCTCAAATATTGACTGATGCGCTTATCAGTCTCATAACCTATAGCTCTTATGAATAATTTAGTATGGTCCTTGACATCTAGGCTACTGTTCTATGAATAAATCCGAAGGCCAGAGCATTCCCCCCTTTAGGCCTCTTTCTCACACCATGACTTGTTGTCGGAATTCTTCCAATCTCGTTACTGTTTCTACCTCTGTCGTACAGCCTGTACGACTCTATCCCTGTATGTGCACCTATGCGACTCTTCTCTCTTTTTTATCCAGATATTATCCAATCTCTAGGCATCACTTTATGAACATATATAGAACTATGACAAGCTGTCCTTCTAGGCATCTATAGGTGTACTGAAGTCCTTCACTGGTACTTTGTCGAACTTATGACTAATTCTATATCTTGTTTCATAGCCTCGGTTATCTATCCTTATGAATTTACTACATCTAGGTAAGTCATACTATACCATAACACTTACTTTAGGTTATTATTACCGAGGTTTGCTACCCAACTCCAAGTTACCCTCTCTCTCCTTATCCTATATGTATAAATCTAAGTCCTTTAGTTGTTCCTCATTAGTGTTCAACTTAAGAATGATGGCCTAATATCATCTCATATTTTGGAACTTTTATCTGCCTATTGCTGATTCACCGTAATGTTGATCTATAATCTACCACTAATAACTTGAAACCTCTTACGTAATATATTGTCACTAGGGCTCGCGTCTCATAGGGGAACATCTGAAGTTATTTTCCTGATCCACCTAGGGACGATACTATACTTGAATAACCATATTTCATCGTATCCCAATGTGATTCGTCTTATGGGGGTATTCTAATCTCATGCAATTCATGAAATCCCTCCTCTTTGAATAATTACTCAATCGAAAACCTAAATGTCATCCATTAACATTTATCACAATTACACCCTTATTCTCCTATCAGGATAGTATTCCATCTCTTCTAAATGCTATTAGTCTTAAACTCCTCCGAGTTCATTCAGGCTATACAGAGCTTTCTATAACTTACGGAAACCATCAGCTCTCTTGTTTTTATGGGCTTAATCATGAGGCCTTACCTATTATCATCACCTTCTCAATCACCTCTTCTTATCCTTACTACTGTCCACCTAAAGCCTTATTGCTCGACCATACTTTAGCTTGCAACCTACACATATCTATTTATAGTACTCACAGCCTTCCTTTAACTTTCTAGCACCATACTTTTCCTTATGTTATTCTGGAACCTCAAGCGAAACATCACGCTATCTCTAGCTCTTCTGTACTCTCTTAACTAGACCTCTCGGTACCTGGAAACCATAGGGTGGAAGATATGCTAGTAACGACACCACTATCTTTTATAAATGCTGGATCACGATGCTCTAGCCCTCTAGCTGAAGTCTGGACTATACCAAGCTTCTGCACTTGAGTATCTCGTACCTTCGTTACATTTACCTTACCTTTAAATCTTGCATCATATGTTATGTTGCTTTCATAACCTCCCTTCCACATAGGTGGAAATCACATTCAAACCTTAAACCTCTACTATAATACTTTCACCTCTGGTGCATACACAATCTGATAGGAGCTTCACACAGACTTGTTATGAGGCTGTACTCTTCTAACTGGCTTTATCGTAGAGCCATTATAGAATCTGGCCGCTGCACTATCTCTCTTGTACCTCTGATATTAAGAGTGATTTTGCAATGTTCTCAATCACGATTTCTATAATTATCTTGGTCTAGTAATCAGACTCCTGATTTGCTTAGCTAATTAACTCTTTAGAGTCCTCTTCTCTCTCAGCTTTTATGTAGGCATAAGCTATCTTCCGATCTGCGGCTCAGGGTATTATACATTACTTTATCCTTTCGTAAATGCTATGGAACATCCATTGTATAACCTTCTAACAATTCAAGCCCTTGTCTGTAACGTGGACTCAATTCTATTTTTTAACTTATACCGGAGTCTCCCATACCTGTATGAATGTCAACATATATGTTGTATGGATAGTACTCCGAAATCTTGAGTGCGTTCATAATGTAACTAACTCTAGGTCATTGATCGAATAATTCCTTTCGTGCCTTCTCAACTTTCTTTAAAAGTAAGCAATTACTTTTCCTGGTCGTTATGCCACTTGTTGCATGAATACTTGGCTTATCGTAGTGTCCACACCTATTTGAATTTCTCCAATATTACTTTTGATTTTACTTCCCGTTCCTTAGTCACGACAGGTGCCACTTTGTTTTAGAGTGCATACAATGTTGCAGTGAGACTGTTGTTACAAGATCATTTCTTCTTCAGGTCACTATGCTTATGTTGAAGCCTTCTTCCTTATTTCCTCAGCTAGTCTTTCGTTGTATCACTTAGGGAAGACCCTCTGACTCTTGTAAGGCTTGGAGCTTTTTACATCGTATTCCCGATGAAATGTTTGAGGTACTTACTCGCCAATAATTTTCCTTAGTTACTTATCTCTACGCCCTTATGCTCGTAGGGTTAATTCTGAACTGAAATTTTGATTGTCTCCCTAGTGGTACTCTTTTTTATTTCTGTAACACTTATACGGTATCTTTACTACCCCCAACTCCTATCTAAATATTTCTCAAGGATTACGATGTCGTATCTGCGAGACTGAATTTCCTATGCTGGGTTTTACTAAGTTTATCTTGCATGATCTACTGATTTATTTGAGACCTCTAGTCTAGCCATAACTAAGCTCTTCCTGAATTAACTACTAACTACTCGTCAGTCCATGCTCATGTTTATATTCTGCATAACCTCTCTTGGGTTATGTTTTTTGTCTTTACTTACCCCTCACACTGGCTCCTTATGTATCAAGTAGACATTCACACATATTTATCAATAATATCTTGGGCGGGAACCCTTACTGCCTCTCCCAAACGTCATGCTTGCAAAATATTTTGGAGTCACAACGTATCTGTATGATTTGAATAAATTCAAACTCATCCATTTTGCTTGTTTATCGCATTCTTTCTTTACCATTCCATAGTTACCTCTTCATCTTTGGCATCTTTTCACATCTTCACTGTCTCATACTCGCCTTGCGATAACCCCTCTGTACCAAGGATAACTGAATTTCTTACGCACGAGTGTGACACCTAGTGTAACTTGCACAATTAGTCCCTTAAGCTTAACTCTACTCATAGTGCTTGCTTTAAGGAGGCGTCTTCCTGGATGACCTTTAAAGGTTAATCTTCCCTTGTCCATGCTATTATTGTCGGAATGTGATCTTTGAAATTCTTACGATGCCGACTATTATAAAATACTTTGGTCCCTAAATCATGTTCCAATTTATTTTTCTTGTTTACTAGCCCATACTAATTTCTATTACTCCGGAGGTCTAACTTACCTTCTAGTAATCATGTTGGATATCAATTCTCAAAATAAGGATATGGCTTTATGGCTTATACTCTTTATGGTCTCAATGCCTGTCACCTGCTGTCTTTTCCTTTACTTGACTATAAACTCTGTCATCCTGTCATATTTTGAATTACCGTTATCACCAATTTATCACATCTTACTCATAATACTTCATTTACTCTCTTCTTATTCTCCTCATAATATCTGTGTCTATTGCCTTATTTTGAAAACTTCAACAAAACATTCTTTCGCTTTTAGCTCCCCTTCCTCCATCTACTGGCTCTTCGGGTCACCTAACATTCTCTCTTGACTAGGGACGGGAGCCATACTAAGGTACATATTTATCCTTTCTAGTATTCTACTGCCTATCTTCTGAAATTTTTGAACATTCTAGTATTCATATCTGACAGTTCTATTCTAGAATGCACCATCTGGGTGTCTCACAAGGATATCTATTACCACGTTTGCACTATCCTTCGAAAATTTTAGCTAATGATAACAATCCATCCACCATTTTGGGTTACTCTAACCCCAACTGGATCTTCATGTCCCATCTTTCTCTTAAACAATAAATGTTAACTCCCATAGGGCATAACTGAGATGGGTTTGGCCAATTGTATATATCTCTGTTACTGTGGAAAGTAACTCAGAATGCTTATATTTCTCTACCTAAATTATAGATATTGATAATCTCCACTAACTGGGTACCTCGTACCCTCATTCACCTTGCTTTTGTTAATTGTTGAAAGTTGTATCTAGCTTCTGATTCTCTTATTGCTTTTTACCATATAGGTGGATAGATATTCATGCCTTAGGTTTCCTTATCAAGAAGCTTACACATCTTAGTATACACATGATCTGCTGAAGACCTTACATTTAATCATCGTAAGAATGATGCAAAATCGAGTTCTTCTGACTCAACTCTTCCACAGCCACATTCAATCTTTTACCAACTGTCTTTCTGGATGTAGGTATCATTGTATTACGAATAAAATAAAATTTAGGAGTTTGAATTCTTATGACTGAGCTCTACCACACGATATAGAGTAAGAAGAAAGTGTGACAGTCCTAAATGCCATATAGCCTCCTGTTTATAAGTGTGGTGCACAACACACCCATAAACAAGACTCTACTAGACACAGCTTATAGACTCCCTAGGATAGAACTGCTCTGATACGAAGTTTGTCACGCCCCAAACCTGAAGAGGCATGGCCAGCACCCGGTGCCATACTCGGCTCGAGCGTACCACTATGTAACTATAAACTTTGGAGAGGTAACCTTCAATTTAGGCTGATGAGGCCAAATTCTGAATCATCTGAAACTAACGTCTACAACCAGCAATACCAAACTAAACATCTACATAGGGATGGTAAAGCCACAATTCTGATAAAAAAATGTAATGGACTCGTCTACAAGCCTCTAGAGATAATTGAACTGTATCATGGTCAGGACAGGGCCTTGACCTAACCATCAAACCTGTGTATATAAAATGGACTCCAAGGTATACACAATGGTAACTCCGAGGAAGTGGAGCTTACCAACCAAGCTGATGTTGACTTTGTCTACTGGGAAGGTCGATCCAACTATCTATCAGGACCTGCAGGCATGAAATGCAGCGTCCCTAGCAAAAGGGACGTAAGTACAAAATACTGTACCGAATATGTAAGGCAACAGAATAACTGAAAGCTAAAATTGAACTGATAATATAATAACTGAAAGTACCTGGGAGTCAAATATAATTGAAGATATGCTTACCTACTGATACTGACTCATATCTCTTAATATAGTAAGTAAAATAGATGTCCAGCCCTAAACGGCTCGGTATGTGTAGCTGCTCTGCCGTAGTAGGCTCGCTCATAGGTGCTCGGCCATACTAGGCTCTGTATCTCAGCCATTCTGGGCTCGCTTATAGGCGCTCAGCCACAGTAGGATCGGTATATAACTTACCATCTGATCAGAGGTTGCCCAATAAGGGCCTGTCCATTGATTATAGCTCGATGGTGGTGAAAGAACTGTAATACTGTATATATATATATATATATATATATATATATGGACCCTCTGCTCTCTTGACTAGAAGAAAACAATACTTAACTGAATATAATGTTCCGATAAGGGAGAATACTGTAACTTATGAGACTAGGATAATGTATATAAGTTCAGGAATACAAATTTCTCTTTATGCCTCGTTATCAAACTCATGTAGTTACGGGATCATGCCAAAATGAAGGAAAGGTTTAGCTGTTACACCCTATATTTTCATACGTAAAAATGCGTCGTAAGCAAACTAATGTAGGACCAAAAATCATATAATATGTAAAAGTATATAAAGTAAGTTAATCATGTTACATCTCAGGTTACAAATATTGAAGATCATGAACAACAAGTACAAAGAGGGTTGGACAGTTCAGAAGCTAAAGCAATTGAAGAAAACAATGTTTCGTGGAAAGTCGAAAAGTTGGGAATGTTATAACATGTACCTTTGGGGTGAGACTAGGGTGCTTAACATGATAAGGAGATTATGTTATGATTTATATTAGTCGTATGACATCCGTGTGTTATGTTTTGAAGTCAAGCGAGTTGTGGAACAAAAGTCGATGAAAGTCATCACAAGTTACATTCATAAATTTTACGGAAACTTTGGGTACACTGTAACTGTAATTTTCTCCCAATATACTGAGAGTTATGGGGTGTTCCACCCATCACATTAAAGATCTATGAGTATATTTTCCAACTCATTAAACCGTTTGTCAATACGACATCGGAGTACAGAGATATGGGCATGTTTTCCATACTGCGCAAGCTGCTAGGTGACACGTAGGTGTGTCACCTACTTGCGTAAATAAAAGCCCAAATATGGGCCATTTCGGGTTGTCCAAAGAGGCATTTTAAAGGCCTATTTTCTTCATATATTAGACTTAAAATAGAACATAATAATTAGACATAAGCTCTGCAATACAATCCTCCCAAAAATAACCCACNTCCCACAAACCCTTATTGATTTTCTCTCCCTTTCAAGTTCTAATTGGAGGTAAAACCTAGAGTTTGCAGAACCAACTTAGGAGCTGAGTTATCCAAAAAATAAGGTGAGTTTACTGCTCTCTTTCATCCAGTTTTTCTTCTGTAAATTCATGGTAAGTCATTCTATACTTGTAAGAACTCACGGGACGGTGATCGGAAGCCGTGAGTTCGAGTTATTCACTTGTAGCGGACTGTTTTGTGGACTGTTTTGTGTTGCTGTTGGGCTGCGTGTTCTACTACTATTTTGTGGAGTTTTGGAGGAGGAAGTGGGTTTAGACACACCATATAAATGTAGGGTTATTGGCTGGTCGTTCGTCATAACATTTTCGGTTCGTTTGACACTACCACGGTGGTCGATTTGTGTATGAAGAGAATGGGGTGTGTTGGGCTGTTTTGTAGTATTTGATGTTGTATATGGGACTGGACAATGATGTATATATGTTGTTATTGTTCTGTTCTTGTATTGTTGGCGTTATCTTGAATTTGGAG
>AWOL01S0053786.1:19912-34421 GCA_000715115.1 Nicotiana otophora | reverse complement strand
TTTGTTACAACTGCAAGAATGTATTTGTAAAATGAATTAGTACAATAAAAGCTTAATATAGACGGTCATCATTAGCATTGAATTTTCATATTATTGTTTCGTCTAAAATTGCGTTGGAAGTTTTAATTATTTACAAATGAAAAGAATGTCAGCTTTCAATTAGTTTGGTAGACACATGTTGGAAGAGATCTCCTCCCAATGGAAAGGTCTACAACTTCTTAAAAACACACTTTAAATGCATCTCGTGCGTCACACGTGTGTCTTCTTTATATTAGTAAAGACTTTTTGAAAATCATATACATTGTCAAATCTATTTATGACAATATCCGTATGCCCTGTTATTGTTCAACACGTGCACCACCGTGCTAGCTGGTCAGAGCCTGCATGTACATTTTACTTTTTTATTGGGGCTCTGATAGCACTCACGTGTGCATTTATTTCTTGCATTAGGAGGTGGTGTCTATGTAGCCGAGATGATCTATTGGATAGGGACATAGAGATGCCGAGTGTCCTGCGGATATTTGTACAATCTGCTTAAACGAGATGATTGGAGGAGAAGTTAATCTTCCATGCGGTCACAAGTTTCACCCGCATTGCATTTATAAATGGATGTCCAGATCTACTACATGCCCAATCTATCGCAGCATTATATGAAATAAAGTACTCTATAGGTGTACTAACTTTTCTCGTTTGTTACAAATGCACGTATGTAGATAAATAAGGTAGCTTAATCAAGGTTACGTTAACATTTCTATAGCTAGGAGATATTCTCTTTGTGTACCTTTTATGTTGTGATATAATAGTATGTTGAGCCATTCTACGGAGAACAGTTTGCTTGTGAAAACCGAGTTGTTTCTCAACTGACTATCCGCTAATTAGAAAATTTCATTCTCAATTGCTACTACAAAATCCCTTGACAAAAAAACAACAATGACACCACAGAAATCCCTTCTCTATCTTACCAGAAGTATGTGACAGTGTAAAAACTATATCAAATCCTTCCTCCGTAATATATATAGCCTATTGGCTTCTCACTCTTCTTGCTTATATAAATGTTCATCAAGGTTCTCTTCTTTCCACCACTCTTTCATCTTCCTAGACTTCTTGTTACCTATTTTCCCCTTATCTCACTCTCACACTCTTTGTTAAGAAACTCTATTTGTTACTCAAATTTACTCATTGGTGCTGAAATGTCCAAATTTATTTTCTGGCTAACTCTATTGTCCGGAAGCCATGTTGCTGTGCAACACGTGCACCACTGTGGTAGCTGGTCAAAGCCTTCATGGAAATCCTACTATTTTCTTAGGGCTCTGATAGCACTCACATGTACATTGATTATTTGCATTCTGTAGTGGTGTCTATGTGGCTGAAACGATCCAGTGGAGAAGGACATAGAGATGCACGAATGGCTTGAGAAGATTTGTACGATATGCTTGAACGATATGATTAGAGGAGAAATTGAGATTCCATGGGGCCACTAGTTTCACCCGCATTGCATCCATAGATGGATTCAGATCTACTACATGCCTAATCCATTGGGGAATTATGAAATAAAGTATTGTATAAGTTTACTAATATTTTTAGTTTGTTAAAACTGCAAGAATGTATTTGTAAAATGAATAGTACAATAAAAGCTTAATATAGACGGTCATCATTAGCATTAAATTTCATATTATTGTTTCGTCTAAAATTGCGTTGGAATTTTTAATTATTTACAAATGAAAAGAATGTCAGCTTTCAAATAGTTTGGTAGACACATGGTGGAAGAGATCTCCTCCCAATGGAAAGGACCACAACTTCTTAAAAACACACTTTAAATGCATCTCGTGCGTCACACGTGCATCTTCTTTATATTAGTAAAAACTTTTTGAAAATCTTGTACATTGTCAAATCTATTTATGACAATCTCCAGATGCCCTGTTATTGTGCAACACGTGCACCACCGTGGTAGTTGGTCAGAGCCTGCGTGGAAATTTTACTTTTTTATTGGGGCTCTGATAGCACTCACGTGTACATTTATTTCTTGCATTAGAAGGTGGTGTCTATGTAGCCGAGATGATCTAGTGGACAGGGACATAGAGATGCCGGAGCGTCCTCCGGATATTTGTACGATCTGCTTGAACGAGATGATTGGAGGAGAAGTTGATCTTCCAAACGGCCACAAGTTTGACCTGTATTGCATCCATAAATGGATGTCCAAATCTGCTACATGCCCAATCTGTTGCAGCATTATATGGAATAAAGTACTGTATAAGTGTACTAATCTTTCTATCTTGTTACAACTGCACAAATTTAGCTAAATAAGGTAGCTTAATCAAGGTTACGTTAAGACTTTTATATCTAGGAGATATACGCTTTGTGTACCTTTTATTCTATGATATAATAGTGTGTTGAGCCATTCTCCGGAGAATAGTTTGCTAGAGAAAACCAAGCCGTTTCTCAACTAACTATATGCCAATTAGAAAATTGCATTCTTAACTGGTACTACAAAATCCCTTGATGAAAAAACAACAATGACACCACAGAAATCCCTCTTCCGTCCTACCTGTAACGACCCGACTTGTCATTTTAAGAATTTACGTCCTGTTCAATGACTCAAGGTCTCGAGTAGCTTAGTAATGTGTATTATTACTTGCGTGTGTGATCGAGTTTGGTTTCCGAAATATTCGAAACTAAATTTAAAGTAATATTATATCAATAGAATTTTGATAATGTCAATAGCTTTGTATGGTGATTTCGGACTTAGGCATATGTCCAGATTTGGATTTAGAAATCCGTGGGACAATTTGATGCATTTTGGCAAAAGTTGGAAAATAGAAGATTTTTAGAAAGTATGACCGGGAGTTGACTTTATTGATATCAGGGTCAAAATTTGATTCTGGAAATTGAAATAGCTCCATCATGTCATTTAGGACTCGTGTGCAAAATTTGGGGTCATTCCAGATTGATTTGATAGGTTTCAGCATTGAATATAGAATTTGGAATTCATTAGTTTTTATTAAGCTTGAATTGGGGTGCGATTCATGTTTTAGTATTGTTTAATATAATTTGAGGCATCGACCAAGTTTGTGTCATGTTATGGGACTTTTTAGTATATTTGGTTTGAGTCCCATGGGGCTCGGATGCGTTTTGGAAGAGTTTTTGGAAGAATTTGGTGTTTTGAGCATATGCATGTAATGATCCAAAGGTCCATTTTTAGTTTTAGAGATTGCAATTCGATTTCGAGATTTCCGGGAGTTTGATAATGAATTATAGGAATGATGTGGAATATTTGGTCTAATCTCACAAAGTCGCGATTGGGGTTTTAGCGCGAAACATGAGTTAATTGTTTAACGAGCGAAATCGGTATTGTATTGAGCAAGTGAGCTCCGAATTGAGTTTTGATTGAACGACTAGGTTCGTATTATTATTTGAGACTCAACGAAACACGAATCGTCGAATTCCGAGTTCGTATGATGGAGTTAGAGCCTTTTTAGTGAAATACTAAATTGCTGGTGCAGACCTTTAGGGATGGGAAATGAACTTTTAGTGACTGGAAATGGATATTTAGTGATGAGAAATGGGTTTTTATTGAGCAATTTTTATTTTTTTTTATCTCATTCCAACATTTTTGGAGCTAAGGATCTCAAATTTGGGCGAATTTTAGAGGATTTTCATCACATGGATTGGGATAAGTGTTTCCTACTCGGTTTTCATTATATTTCACGATTCCATTATTATTTTCATCTTTCATTAGTGAATCAATTGGAAGAAAATGGGATTTTTGCAAAATCTTTCAAAAATAAAAATTTAAGATTTGGAGGTCGATTCGTTATCAGAATTTGATAAATTTGGTATGGTTAAACTCGTATCAGAATTGGAGTTTGGATTTTGTGAAACTGTTGTCGGGTTCCGAGAGGCGGGCCCCACGTTGACTTTTGGTTGACTTTATAATGCAAAATTTTAAGTTGACTTTTGATTAACCGGAATTATTTGCGATGAATTTTAATGAAGTTATACAATCAATTTGGATAGACTTGAGCTGTCTGCAGCTCAATTCAAGCAAGAAGGTTATTTTAGAATATCGACATAACTTCGAAAAGGTAAGTATCTTGCCTAACTTTGAGTGGGGAAATTACCCCTTAGGCATTGAGTCGTATGTGCCATTTGTATAATGTGAAAACCGTGTACGCGAGGTGACGTGTATGTACTCGGGCTTATATGTGCAAATTTTATTGGTTTAAAGTCGTGGGCAGTATTAAGTATTAAATTAGAAATTTGCTGGCACTTATTAAATCTGTCACGACCCAATTTCTCCTATAGGCCGTGATGTCACCCAACATTACTGCTATGCAAGCCAATAGTGAACTAACTACGTGATTGTTTCTTTTAATAATTTGGAAATAGTTGATTTTTAATTATTGAACAAATAGGAAGTGAAAATTTTCATAAAAATGAGTAATATACAATTTAAGTTTAATTGAGAGGAAATAAATAATCAAAATCAACATGTGCTACTAGCATAATTTTCAAGACCTGGTGTCACAAGTATATGAGTCACTAGTAGAATATACAAAATATACTACACTACTGTCTGAAATGAAGTAGACATAATATAAAGACAAAAGAGAGACTTTAGGGGGTACGGAACGGATCCGGAAGCAGCTCACCACTAGGCCTCGGGATATCTTGGACGCGCGCCAGTAGGACCGCCAGATGCACCTATCTCAGATCCTACATCGCCAGTGCAGAAGTGTAGCGTGAGTACATAAACAACATATACCCAGTAAGTATCAAGTCTAACCTTGAAGAAGTAGTGACGAGGGGTCGATATCGACACTTACTAGGGGCTACCAATAAAAGTACAGAAATTCCAAATAGTAAGGGTTATGTAAATAATACAAATAACTCAATAACAAGCAGGAAGCGATGAATTTCTTTCGCACATGGTAATACCATTATGTATACTTTTAACCTTTCAAGCCATGAAATGATATCAAATATATATTTAATCTCTAAGAATTAACACGCACGATTATGCCGAGGTCGTACGACCCGATCCAGAATAATGTGTACACCGCTGAGGGTCAAGCGGCACGAACCATAGATACATCAATCTACTGCCGAGGGTTGAGCGGCACAAACCATAGATACATCTATCTACTGCCGAGGCGTTCGGCCCGCTCCACAAGAAGAGAGGGTACATTGCAAGCATTTGACTTAACGTTATTAAAGGCTAGCACACAATGTAGTACAGATTCCCCTAACCATCTTTCACAATTCCTCTAACAAGTTTAATATATTGTAGGCACTTTAATTAACAAATCAGGTGTGTCATTCAAATAATTCATGATTTGGGTCCTAAACTACGCAAACACAACATAAATAGTAGCTACGCACGGACTCTCGTCACCTCGTAAGTATGTATCCCCCACAATTAGAGGCAAATAATAATTTAAATCACCTATGGGATAAATTACCTCTTACAAGGTTAGAAAAGAGACTTACCTAGTCTCAAGTCTCACTTTTCGGTCAAAATTCTACTCTAAAGTCCCAACTCGGAGTTAAACAATCCTAAGCCAGCCAAACATTATATAAATTTATGAATACATGTTCAAAAGTTCATATTCAAACTATTAGTGTGATTACCCAACCCCAATTTTAAGGATTCCTAAAATTCACCTCCGGGCCCATGTGCCAGGATTCCGATAATTGTTGACAAAAGTTATTACCCATAACCTCATAACCTCACAAACTCAAATATATAGTTTTCACTCAATTCCTTAACCATTTTCGTTGTTAAATCTCATTTTTATCAAAACTTAGTATTTCATCTAAACCCACATTTTTCTAGATTTACATGTAAACATCTACGGATAAACTATGTATTTAACTCACATTAGATAGCAATTACTTAACTCGAATAGCTAGAGAAAACACCTCTCTAACCAGCTCCAAAATCTCCCCAAAGAGTTAAATAAATGAGCCCAAAATGTTCTAACCCCGACTTAAATGATGGCTCTGCCTTCAGCAATTTTCGCACTTGCGGCTCCTAGGCCGCATCAGTGGAAAGGGCCTCGCAGATGCGGTCCTCCCCCTCAGCTGACTTCTTCACTTTTGTGACCAGCGGCTCTCTTCTGTGAGACCGCTTCTGCGGTGCGTGTGTCGCACCTGCGTGCTCGTCCCGCTTCTGCGATGGCTTCCTTCGCACCTGTGCTTCCGCAGGTACGGTCCCTTAGCCACTTCTGTGATCACTAGGCAGACTATGTTGCACCGCTTCTGCGGTCCATGGATCGCTTATGCGAGCTCGCATATGCGGTTAGCCCTCCGCAGGTGTGATTACACCAGAAACATGGTGCTTCAGCTACTTTTACAAGTCCAAATGAGTTCCGTGCCTCGTCTGATTAACACCCGAGGCCCCGTCCAAATATACCAACAAGTATGAAATCATAAAACGAACTCTCTCGAACCCTCGGAATGCCTTAAACAACATCAAAACTAAGAATCACACCCCAAACCAAATCGTATCAACTTATGAACTTCAAGTTCTTCAACTTACTTCGAGCGCGCCGAAACAACTTAAACTACTCGGAATGACACCAAATTTTATGTGTAAGTATTAAATCACCATACGGAACTATTCCCTAGATTGGAATTCCAAACGAATCTCGATAACACCAAAACCTACTCCAAACCAAATTTAAAGAACTTTAAAACCTTCAAATAGTCAACTTTCACTATTAAGCGCTGAAACGCTCCCGGGTCATCCAAAACACGATTTGAACACACGCCCAAGTCCAAAATCATTATACGAACCTATTTGAATTGTCAAATTCTGATTCCGAGATTATTTACTCAAAACGTTGACTGAAGTCAAACTTAGTCTTTTAAAGCCAAACTAAGGAACCAAGTGTTCCGATTTCAACCCGAACCCTTCCAAATCTCGAACTAACCATCCCCGTAAGTCGTAAAACAGTAAAAGCATATATAGGGAGTCTTATTTAGGGAAACGGGGTTCTAGAAATAAAAATGACCAGTTGGGTCGTTACAAAATCCTTATTTTTGATGCCTCGTTCTTTGTTTATCGAATTTGTTTTATATGATAATTTGGTGTGATTGATACTTTGATTGTTATGTGCATTCAGTGTGCTTGTTGAGTTGACATTTCCTAGAAATACTTACAGTATGGATTTTCCATCAATAAATAATTAATTAAATAAGTTTAAAATGAGCCGTTAATATATTTCTCAGAAATTTGGATTAAAGAAGAGGTTGTTCTTGCTGAGTTATTATTCCATCTTTGCTTTTGCATATTTACTTTGGGACTACGAAACGGTACCTCGGGAGATACCCTTGTCTTACATATTTACTTTGGGACTACGAGGCGGTATCTCGGGAGATCCCCCTGTCTTGCATATTTACTTTGGGACTACGAAACGGTACCTCGGGAGATACCCTTGTCTTACATATTTACTTTGGGACTACGAGGCGGTATCTCGGGAGATCCCCCTGTCTTGCATATTTACTTTGGGACTACGAAACGGTACCTCGGGAGATACCCTTGTCTTACATATTTACTTTGGGACTACGAGGCGGTATCTCGGGAGATCCCCCTGTCTTGCATATTTACTTTGGGACTACGAAACGGTACCTCGGGAGATACCCTTGTCTTACATATTTACTTTGGGACTACGAGGCGGTATCTCGGGAGATCCCCCTGTCTTGCATATTTACTTTGGGACTACGAAACGGTACCTCGGGAGATACCCTTGTCTTACATATTTACTTTGGGACTACGAGGCGGTATCTCGGGAGATCCCCCTGTCTTGCATATTTACTTTGGGACTACGAGGTAGTACCTCGGGAGATCCCCCTATCTTTCATATTTACTTTGGGACTACGAGGCGGTACCTCGGGAGATCCCCTTGCTTGCATATTTACTTTGGGACTACGAGGTGGTACCTCGGGAGATCCCCCAATCTTGCATATTTAATTTGGGACTACGAGGCAGTACCTAGATCCCCCTGTCTTGCACATAGACTTTATGACTACGAGGCAGTACCTCGGGAGATCCCCTGCTTGCATATTTACTTTGTGTAACGACCCGACTGGTAGTTTTGAGCTCTAGCGCATCGTTCGGCTGTTTGAGGGCTTGAGTAGTTTAACTTCAGGTATTATGACGTGCATGTATGGTCGGAATTGAATTTCGAGAAGTTCAGAGTTAATTTGGGAAGAAAATTCTAATTTCAGAAGCTTTAAGTTGAAAAAATTGACTAAGGTTTGATATTTGAGTAAACAACCTCGGAATCGGGATTAGAAGGTTCCAACATGTTTCGTATGATGCTTTTGGACTTGAGCGTATGTCCGGATCGGGTTTTGGATGACCCGGGAGCGTTTCAGCGCCTATTGTGGAAGGTTGGCATTTTGGAAGAATTTCACAAATTTGGGTTGAAGTGCATTTCAATGTTATTGATGTCCATTTGGGATTCTAAGTTAGAAAATAGCTCTGTATGGTGATTATGGTATTGTGAGCATGGCCGGATGTGGATTTGGAGGTCTGTAGGTCATTTCGGGGTCATTTGGCGAAAGTTACAATTTGAAGGCTTTTGAAAAGTTTGACCGGGAGTATACTTTTTGATATCGGGGTCGGTTTCCAATTCTGGAAGTTGGAGTAGGTCCTTAATGTCGAATGTGACCTGTTTGCAAAATTTGAGGTCAATCGGACGTGATTTGATACGTTTCGGCATCGAATATAGTAGTTTGAAATTCTAAAGTTTATTAAACTTGAATTGGGGTGCGATTCATAGTTTTGACGGGGTCTAAGGTGATTTGAGGCCTCGAGAAGGTTTGTGTTATATTATGGGACTGGTTCGTATGATTGGACGGGGTCCCGAGGGGCCTCGGGTGTGTTTTGGGGTGGTTTCGGACCAAATTGGAATGATTTGCTGCTGCTGTTGCTGCTATCTGGTTTCCTTCTTCGCGAACACGGAGGAATTCATGCGTTCGCGAAGGAGACTTTTGGGGGCTGCTGGATTTTCCCATCGTGAATGCGATGGGAGAGACACGAACGTGGAGTTGAGGTTGTGGAAGCCTACGCAAACACGAGTAGGCACACGCGAACGCGAAGAGGAAATGAGTTGAGGGCCTACTAGGTATTAAGCCTTCGCGAACGTGGCTTGAGGCCCGCGAACGCAAAGGGTAAGGAGTCACCAGGTTCGCGAATGCGGCCATTGGGTCGCACACGCGTAGAGGAAATGTGGAGGCAGTGTGTTTAGCTTTCGCGTTTGCGATGGCATTCCCGCGATCGCGAAGAAGGGCGGGCCTAGGCAGATTGGTTTAATGTGGGGTTTGGCTCATCCCCTCTCATCTTTCACTTGGGTGGGCGATTTTTGGAGCATTTGAATAGCAGAATTTCATCATCTATGTCAAGGTAAGTTATTCCCACCTATTGCAAGTTAAATATTTGTATTGTATATAGATTTTAACATGGAAATTCATGGAAACATTGTGGAAAATTTGGGGTTTTAGTAGAAAATCTAGAAATTGGTATTTTTGGATTTTTACCACGAATTTGGGTTTGGAATTGAGAATATATCATATATTTGAGTTCGTAATGTTATGGGTTATGTTTATCTTCAAACATTTTCGGAATCCGGGCACGTGGGGCTGAGGGTTGCTTTATCAGCTTTTCGAGCGAAGTTGGGAATTTGTCTAAATTAATTTGTTATGAGTATTAGAGTATATTTTTATTGATGTGCATATTGTTTGACTAGTTTTGGAGTGATGGACATCGGTTTGAGGTGTTAGAGGGCTTGGGAGCTGGTTATGGAATTTCGAAGCAGGGTAAGTCTCTTGTCTAACTCTGTGAGGGGGAAATTACTCCTAGGTGTTGTATATTGATGTGTCCCATTTGTTGTGGGGGCTACGTACGCGCGAAGTGACGAGAGCCCATACGTACTTGAGACTACACTTGCTATTGTAGAGACTTCACGAGTTCATGATTAGTCACCGAATAATTTTACTCCTCTTACGACATGTTTCCGTGATATAAATGTTTTATTGAAAGATTTTTGTTAAAGAAATTATAACTCACACGTTTATTCGTGAGTGGGGTCATAGACCCGTCAAAGCTAATTACTCTAATGGGATCGAGCCGAACGCTTCGGTAGGATTATGTACTTCTTATTCTAATGGGATCGGGCCGATCGCCTCGCAAGATTATGCACTTCTTATTCTAATGGGATCGGGCCATTCGCCTAGGTAGAATTTATGTACCACGCTCTCATGAGAATGGGTCGTTCGCCTCGACAGTTTATTAGATGCATCTATGGTTCATGCTGTTCGATCTACTGCATGCCCAATATGTCGCGACATTATATGAAATAATGTACTGTATAAGTGTACTAAACTTTCTAGTTTGTAACAACTGCACGAACGTAGCTACATAAGGTAGATTTATCAAAGTTATGTTAACACGTTTATAGCTATGAGATATTTTCTTTGTGTACCGTTTATATTGTGATATAATAGTTTGTTGCGCCATTCTCCGGAGAAACATTTGCTAGAGAAAACCGAGCCGTTTATTAACTGACTATCTTCCAATTAGAACATTTCATTCTGAACTGCTACATACCCAATACGTCGCAACATTATATGAAATAAAGTACTGTATAAGTTTACTAATTTTTTTAGTTTGTTACAACTGCATGAATGTATTTGTAAAACAAATAGTATAATAAAAGCTTAATATAAACTGTAGCCGTTAGCATTGGATTTTCTTATTATTGGTTCATCTAAAATTGCGTTGACATTTTTAATTATTTACAAATTAAAACAATGTCAACTTTTAAATAGTTTGGTAGACACATGGTGGAACGGATCTCCTCCCAATGGAAAGGACCACAACTTCATAAAACCGCACTTTAAATGTGGAAATTAAATATAGAGTTATTTAATTATAAAAGGAATCTGATTTTACTGTAGTTGGTTCGAGAAATCAATACGTAAAAACTTATAAGCTCTCAAGTAAATCAAATAAAACAAGCTTCGTGTGCACCTCACATGCATCTCGTGTGTCACACGTGCATCTTCTGTATATTAGTAAAAACTTTTTGAAAATCTTATACAATGTCAAATCTATGTATGACAATCTCCGGATACCGTGTTGATGTGCAACACGTGCACCACCGTAGTAGCTGGTCAGAGCCTGCGTGAATATTTTACCTTTTTATTAGGGCTCTCATAGCACTCAGGTGTTCATTTATTTGTTGCATTAGGAGTTGGTGTCATTGTAGTCGAGATGCTCTAGTGGACCGGGACATAAAGATGTAGGAGCGTCATGCATAGATTTATACGATCTTCTTGAACGAGATGAATGGAGGAGAAGTTGAGCTTCTATGCGGCCACAAGTTTCACCCGTATTCCATCTATAGATGGATGTCTAGATCTGCTACATGCCCAATCTGTCGCAGCATTATATGAAATGAAGTACTATATAAGTGTACTAATATTTCTACTTTGTTACAACTGCACGGATGTAGCTATATAAGGTAGCTTAATCTAGATTACGTTAACACTTTTATAGCTATGAGATATGCTCTTTGTGTACATTTTATGTTGTGATATAATAGTATGTTGAGCCATTCTCCGGAGAACAGATTGCTAGAGAAAATCGTGCCATTGCTCAATTGACTATCTGTCAATTAAAATATTTCATTCTCAACTTCTACTACAAAATCCCTTGATGTAAAAACAACAACGACACCATAGAAATCCCTCCTCCATCTTACCATAAGCAAGTAACAGTGTAGAAACTATATTAATTCCCTCATGAGTAATATATATAGCCTCTTGGCTTTCTTACTCTTCTTAATTATATATATAGGTTCATTAAGGTGCTCGTCTTTCCACCACTATTTCATCTTCCTAGACTTCTTGTTACGCATTTTCCCTTCATATCCTTCTCACACTCTTTCTTGAGAATCTCTGTCTCTTTCTCAAATTTACCCATAGGTGCTGAAATGTCCAAATTGATTTTCTGGCTAACTCTATTGTCCGGAAGCCATGTTGCTGCGCAATACGTGCACCACCATGGTTGCTGGTCAGAGCATGCGTAGAAATCCTACATTCTTCTTAGGGATCTGAAAGTACTCACGTATGCATTGATAATTTGCATTAGGAAGTGGTGTCTATGTGGTGGAGACGATCCAGTAGAGAGGTAAATAGAGATGCAAGAGCGTCCTGCCAAGATTTGTATGATCTTCTTGAACGAGATAATTAAAGTAGAAGTTGAGCTTCCTTGGGGCTACAAGTTTCACCCGCATTGCATCCATAGATCGATCCAGATCTGCTGCATGCCCAATATGTCGCGGAAGTATATGAAATAAAGTACTGTGTAAGTTAACTAATTTTTTTAGTTTGTTACAACTACATGAATGTATTTGTAAAATTAATAGTACAATAAAAGCTTAATATAAACAGTCATCATTAGCATTGGCTATTCCTATTATTGTTTCGTCTAAAATTGCGTGGGAATTTGTAATTATTTACAAATGAAAAGAATGTCAGCTTTCAAATAGTTTGGTAGACACATGGTGGAAGGGATATCCTCCCAATGGAAAGGACCACAACTTCTTAAAAAGTCACTTTAAATGTGGAAATTAAATATAGAGTTATTTAATTATAAAAGGGATCCGATTTTATTGGAGTTGGTTTGAGAAATCAGTATTGAAGAACATATGATGTCTCAAGTAAATCAAATAAAACTTGCTTCGTGTGCGCCTCACGTGCAACTCGTGCGTCACAGTTGCATCTTCTATATATTAGTAAAAACTTTTTGAAAATCTTATACATTGTCAAATCTATGTATGTCAATCTCCGAATGCTGTGCAACGTCCCACAGAGGGAAAAATGAGGTCGTGATAGTTGTTGTACAACACGTGCACCACTGTGGTAGCTGGCGAGAGCTTGCGTGGAAATACTACTATTTTCTTAAGGCTCTGATAGCACTCACATGTGCATTGATTATTTGCATTAGGAAGTGGTGTCTATGTGGCCGAGACGATGCAGTTGAGCGGGACAGAGAGATGAAGGAACATCCTGCAGAGTTTTGTACGATCTGCTTGAACGCGATGATTGGAGAAGAAGTTGAGCTTCCATGGGGCCACAAGTTTTACCTGCATTGAATCCATAGATGGATCCAGATCTGCTACATGCCCAATCTATCGCAGCATTATATAAATTAAAGTATTGTGTAAGTTTACTAATTTTTTTAGTTTGTTAGAACTGCACTATGGTGGGTTGCTCTGATGGTAAGCAACCTCCACTTCCAACCAAGAGGTTGTGAGTTCGAGTCACCCCAAGAGCAAGGTGGGGAGTTCTTGGAGGGAAGGATGCCGAGGATCATTTGGAAACAGCCTCTCTATCCTAGGGTAGGGGTAAGGTCTGCGTACACACTACCCTCCCCAGACCCCACTAGTGGGATTATACTGGGTTGTTGTTGTTGTTGTTGTTGTTGTTGTTAGAACTGCACTAATGTATTTGTAAAACGAATAGTACAATAAAAGCTTAATATATATGGTCGTCATTAGCATTGGATTTTCTTATTATTGCTTCGTCTAAAATTGCGATGGAAATTTTTAATTATTTACAAATGAAAAGAATGTCAGCTTTCAAACAGTTTGGTAGACACCTGGTGGAAGGGATCTCCTCCCAATGGAAAGGACCCCAACTTCTTAAAAAGACACTTATGAAATTAAATATAGAGTTAGTTAATTATAAAAGGGATATGATTTTATTGGAGTTGGTTTGAGAAATCAATACTTAAAAACTTATGAGGTCTCAAGTAAATCAAATAAAACTAGCTTCGTGTGCGCCTCACGTGCATCTCGTACGTCTCACGTGCATCTTCTGTATATTAGTAAAAACTTTTAAAAAATCTTATACGTAGTCAAATCTATGTATGACAATCTCTGGATGCCATGTTACAGCGCAACACGTGCACCACCATGGTAGCTGGTCAAAGCCTGCGTGGAAATTTTACTTTTTTATTGGGGCTCTGATAGCACTCATGTGTGCATTTATTTGTTGTATTAGGAGGTGGTGTCTATGTAGCGGAGATGATCCAGTGGACAGGAACATAGAGATGCAGGAGCGGCCTGTGGAGATTTGTACGATCTGCTTGAACGAGATGATTGTAGGAGAAACTGAGCTTCCATACGGTCACAAGTTTCACCCGCGTTGCATTTATACATGGATGTCCAGATCTACTACATGCCCAATCTATCACAGCATTATATGAAATAAAGTACTTTATAGGTGTACTAACTTTTCTCGTTTGTTACAAATGCACGTATGTAGATAAATAAGGTAGCTTAATCAAGGTTACGTTAACATTTTTATAGCTAGGAGATATTCTCTTTGTGTACCTTTTATGTTGTGATATAATAGTATGTTGAGCCATTCTACGGAGAACAGTTTGCTAGTGAAAACCGAGTTGTTTCTCAACTGACTATCCGCTAATTAGAAAATT
>AWOL01S0053786.1:0-18715 GCA_000715115.1 Nicotiana otophora | reverse complement strand
TGTTACTCAAATTTACTCATTGGTGCTGAAATGTCCAAATTTGTTTTCTGGCTAACTCTATTGTCCGGAAGCCATGTTGCTGTGCAACACGTGCACCACTGTGGTAGCTGGTCAGAGCCTTCATGGAAATCCTACTATTTTCTTAGGGCTCTGATAGCACTCACATGTACATTGATTATTTGCATTAGGTAGTGGTGTCTATGTGGCTGAAACGATCCAGTGGAGAAGGACATAGAGATGCACGAATGTCTTGCGAAGATTTGTATGATATTCTTGAACGATATGATTAGAGGAGAAATTGAGATTCCATGGGGCCACTAGTTTCACCCGCATTGCATCCATAGATGGATTCAGATCTACTACATGCCTAATCCGTTGGGGAATTATGAAATAAAGTATTGTATAAGTTAACTAATATTTTTAGTTTGTTAAAACTGCAAGAATGTATTAGTAAAATAAATAGTACAATAAAAGCTTAATATAGACGGTCATCATTAGCATTAAATTTTCATGTTATTGTTTCGTATTTTTAGTTATTTACAAATGAAAAGAATGTCACCTTTCAAATAGTTTGGTAGACACATGGTGGAAGAGATCTCCTTCCAATGGAAAGGACCACAACTTCTTAAAAACACACTTTAAATGCATATCGTGCGTCACACGTGCATCTTCTTTATATTAGTAAAAACTTTTTGAAAATTTTATACATTGTCAAATCTATTTATGACAATCTCCAGATGCCCTGTTAATGTGCAACACGTGCACCACCGTGGTAGCGATCAGAGCCTGCGTGGAAATTTTACTTTTTTATTGGGGCTCTGATAGTACTCACGTGTGCATTTATTTCTTGCATTAGAAGGTGGTGTCTATGTAGCCGAGATGATCTAGTGGACAGGGACATAGAGATGCCAGAGCGTCCTGCGGATATTTGTACGATCTGCTTGAACGAGATGATAGGAGGAGAAGTTGATCTTCCAAACGGCCAGAAGTTTGACCTGCATTGCAGCCATAAATGGATGTCCAAATCTGCTACATGCCCAATCTGTTGCAGCATTATTTGGAATAAAGTACTGTATAAGTGTACTAATCTTTCTATCTTGTTACAACTGCACAAATGTAGCTAAATAAGGTAGCTTAATCAAGGTTACGTTAAGACTTCTATATCTAGGAGATATGCTCTTTGTGTACCTTTTATGTTGTGATATAATAGTGTGTTGAGCCATTCTCCGGAGAACAGTTTGCTAGAGAAAACCAAGCTGTTTCTCAACTAACTATATGCCAATTAGAAAATTTCATTCTTAACTGGTATAATCCCTTGATGAAAAAACAACAATGACACCACAGAAATCCCTCTTCCGTCTTACCTGTAACGACCCGACTTGTCATTTTAAGAATTTACGTCCTGTTCAATGACTCAAGGTCTCGAGTAGCTTAGTAATGTGTATTATTACTTGCGTGTGTGATCGAGTTTGATTTCTGAAAGATTCGAAACTAAATTGAAAGTAATATTATGTCAATAGAATTTTGATAATGTCAATAGCTTTGTATGGTGATTTCGGACTTAGGCATATGTCCAGATTTGGATTTGGAAGTCCGTGGGATAATTTGACGCATTTTGGCAAAAGTTGGAAAATAGAAGATTTTTAGAAAGTATGACCGAGAGTTGACTTTATTGATATCAGGGTTGAAATTTGATTCTGGAAATTGAAATAGCTCCATTATGTCATTTAGGACTTGTGTGCGAAATTTGGGGTCATTCCGGATTGATTTGATAGGTTTCACCATTGAATATAGAATTTGGAATTCGTTAGTTTTCATTAAGCTTGAATTGGTGTACGATTCATGTTTTAGTATTGTTTAATGTAATTTGAGGCATCGGCCAAGTTTGTGTCATGTTATGGGACTTTTTAGTATATTTGGTTGGAGTCCCATGGGGCTCGGATGAGTTTTGGAAGAGTTTTTGGAAGAGTTTGGTGTTTTGAGCATATGCATGTAATGATCCAAAAGTCCATTTTTTGTTTTAGAGATTGCAATTCGATTTCGAGACTTCCGGGAGTTGGATAATGAATTATAGGAATGATGTGGAATGTTTGGTCTAATCTCACAAAGTCGCGATTGGGGTTTTAGCACGAAACATGAGTTAATTGTTTAACGAGCGAAATCAGTATTGTATTGAGCAAGTGAGCTCCGAATTGAGTTTTGATTGAACGACTAGGTTTGTATTATTATTTGTGACTCAAAGAAACACGAATCGTCGAATTCCGAGTTCGTATGATGGAGTTAAAGCCTTTTTAGCGGAATACTAAATTACTGGTGCAAGTAATTTCTGGTGCAAGTAATTTCTGGTGCAGACCTTTAGGGACGGGAAATGAACTTTTAGTGACTGGAAATGGATATTTAGTGATGAGAAATGGGTTTTTATTGAGCAATTTTGTTTTTTTGTTAGCTCATTTCAACATTTTTGGAGCTAGGGATCTCAAATTTGGGCGATGTTTTAGAGGATTTTCACCACATGGATTGGGATAAGTGTTTCTTACTCGGTTTTCATTATATTTCACGATTCCATGATTATTTTCATCTTTCATTAGTGAATCAATTGGAAGAAAATGGGATGTTTGCAAAATCTTTCAAAAATAAAAATTTAAGATTTGGAGGTTGATTTCATTATCCGAATTTGATAAATTTGGTATGGTTGAACTCGTATCAGAATTGGAGTTTGGATTTTGTGAAACTTTTGTCGGGTTCCGAGAGTCGGGCCCCACGTTGACTTTTGGTTGACTTTATAATGCAAAATTTTAAGTTGACTTTTGATTAACCGGAATTATTTGCGATGAATTTTAATGAAGTATATACAATCAATTTGGATAGACTTGAGCTGCCCGGAGCTCAATTCAAGCAAGAAGGCTATTTTAGAATATCGACATAACTTCGAAAAGGTAAGTATCTTGCCTAACCTTGAGTGGGGAAATTACCCCTTAGGCATTGAGTCGTATGTGCCATTTGTATAATGTGAAAGCCGTGTACGCGAGGTGACGTATATGTACTCGGGCTTATATGTGCAATTTATTGGTTTAAAGTCGTGGGCATTTTTAATATTAAATTAGAAATTTGCCGGCACTTATTAAATCTGTCACGACCCAGTTTCTCCTATAGGCCGTGATGGCACCCAACGTTACTGTTATGCAAGCCAATAATGAACTAACTACGTGATTGTTTCTTTTAATAATTTGGAAATAGTTGATTTTTAATTATTGAACAAATAGGAAGTGAAAATTTTCATAAAAGTGAGTAATATACAATTTAAGTTTAATTGAGAGGAAATAAATAATCAAAATCAACATGTGCTACTAGCATAATTTCCAAGACATGGTGTCACAAGTATATGAGTTACTAGTAGAATATACAAAATATACTACGCTACTGTCTGAAATGAAGTAGACATAATATAAATACAAAAGATAGACTCTAGGGGGTGCGGAACGGATCCGGAAGCAGCTCACCACTAGGCCTCGGGATATCTTGGACGCGCGCCAGTAGGACCGCCAGATGCACCTATCTCAGATCCTGCACGGCCAGTGCAGAAGTGTAGCGTGAGTACATTAATAACATGTACCCAGTAAGTATCAAGTCTAACCTTGAAGAAGTAGTGACGAGGGGTCGATATCGACACTTACTAGGGGCTACCAATAAAAGTACAGAAATTCTAAATAGTAAGGGTTATGTAAATAATACAAATAACTCAATAACAAGCAGGAAGCGATGAATTTCTTTCGCACATGGTAAGTCCCAGATTAATCCCATTACGTATACTTTTAACCTTGCAAGCCATGAAATGATATCAAATATATATTTAAACTCTAAGCATTAACACGCATGATTATGCCGAGGTCGTACGACCCGATCCAGAATAATGTGTACACCGCCGAGGGTCGAGCGGCATAAACCATAGATACATCAATCTACTCCCGAGGGTTGAGCAACACGAACCATAGATACATCTATCTACTACTGAGGCATCCGGCCCGCTCCACAAGAAGAGAGAGTACATTGTAAGCATTTGACTTAACGTTATTAAAGGCTAGCACACAATGTAGTACAGATTCCCCTAACCATCTTTCAGAATTCCTCTAACAAGTTTAATATATTGTAGGCACTTTAATTAACAAATCAGGTGTGTCATTCAAATAATTCATGATTTGAGTCCTAAACTACGCAAACACAACATNGAGGCGTTCGGCCCGCTCCACAAGAAGAGAGAGTACATTGTAAGCATTTGACTTAACGTTATTAAAGGCTAGCACACAATGTAGTACAGATTCCCCTAACCATCTTTCAGAATTCCTCTAACAAGTTTAATATATTGTAGGCACTTTAATTAACAAATCAGGTGTGTCATTCAAATAATTCATGATTTGAGTCCTAAACTACGCAAACACAACATAAATAGTAGCTACGCACGGACTCTCATCACCTCGTAAGTACGCATCCCCCACAATTAGAGGCAAATAATAATTTAAATCACCTATGGGATAAATTTCCTCTTACAAAGTTAGAAAAGAGACTTACCTAGTCTCAAGGCTCACTTTCCGGTCAGAATTCTACTCTAAAGTCCCAACTCAGAGTCAAACAATCCCAAGCTAGCCAAACATTATATAAATTTATGAATACATGTTCAAAAGTTCATATTCAAACTATTAGTGTGATTACCCAACCCCAATTTGAAGGATTCCTAAAATTCACCTCCGGGCCCATGTGCCCGAATTCCGATAATTGTTGACAAAAGTTATTACCCATAACCCCATAACCTCACAAACTCAAATATTTAGTTTTCACTCAATTCCTTAACCATTTTCGTTGTTAAATCTCATTTTTATCAAAACTTAGTTTTTCATCTAAACCCATATTTTTTCTAGATTTACATGTAAACATCTACGGATAAACTATGTATTTAACTCACATTAGGTAGCAATTACTTAACTCGAATATCTAGTGAAAACACCTCTCTAACAAGCTCCAAAATCTCCCCAAGAGTTAAATAAATGACCCCAAAATGTTCTAACCCCGACTTAAATGATGGCTCTGACTTCAGCTATTTCCGCACCTGCGGCTCCTAGGCCACATCAGTGGAAAGGGCCTCGCAGATGCGGTCCTCCCCCTCAGTTGGCTTCTTCACTTCTGCGACCAGTGGCTCTCTTCTGTGAGACCGCTTCTGCGGTGCGTGTGTCGCACCTGCGTGCTCGTCCCGCTTCTGCGATGGCTTCCTTCGCACCTGTGCTTCCGCAGGTACGGTCCCTTCGCCAATTCTGTGATCACTAGGCAGCCTATGCTGCACCGCTTCTGCGGTCCATGGCTCGCTTATGCGAGTTCGCACATGCGTTTAGCCCTCCGCAGGTTTGATTACACCAGAAACATGGTGCTTCAGCTACTTTTCCAAGTCCAAATGAGTTTCGTGCCTCGTAGGATTAACACCCGAGGCCCCGTCCAAATATACCAACAAGTATGAAATCATAAAACGAACTCTCTCGAACCCTCAGAACGCCTAAAACAACATCAAAACTAAGAATCACACCCCAAACCAAATCGAATCAACTTATGAACTTCAAGTTCTTCAACTTATTTCGAGCGCGCCGAAACAACTTAAACTATTCGGAATGATACCAAATTTTATGTGTAAGTATTAAATCACCATACGGAACTATTCCCTGGATTGGAATTCCAAACGAATCGCGATAACACCAAAACCTACTCCAAACCAAATTTAAAGAACTTTAAAACCTTCAAATAGTCAACTTTCACTATTAAGCGCCGAAACGCTCCCGGGTCATCCAAAACACGATTTGAACACACGCTCAAGTCCAAAATCATTATACGAACCTATTTGCATCGTCAAATCCTGATTCCTAGGTCATTTACTCAAAACGTTGACTGAAGTCAAACTTAGTCTTTTAAAGGCAAACTAAGGAACCAAGTGTTCCGATTTCAACCCGAACCCTTCCAAATCTCGAACTAACCATCCCCGTAAGTCGTAAAATAGTAAAAGAATATACGGGGAGTCTTATTTAGGGAAACGGGGTTCTAGAAAGAAAAATGACCAGTTGGGTCGTTACGAAATCCTTAGTTTGATGCCTCGTTCTTTGTATGTCGAATTTGTTTTATATGATAATTTGGTGTGATTGCTACTTTGATTATTATGTGAATTCAGTGTGCTTGTTGAGTTGACATTTCCTAGAAATAATTACTGTATGGATTTTTCATCTATAAATAATTAATTAAATAAGTTAAAAATGAGACGTTAATATATTTATCAGAAATTTGGATTAAAGAAGAGGTTGTTCTTGCTGAGTTATTATTCCATCTTTGATTTTGCATATTTACTTTGGGACTACGAAGCGGTACCTCAAGGGATCCCCCTGTCTTACATATTTACTTTGGGACTACGAGGCGGTATCTCGGGACATTCCCCTGTCTTGCATATTTACTTTGTGTAACGACCCGACCGGTAGTTTTGAGCTCTAGCGCATCGTTCAGCTATTTCAGGGCTTGAATAGTTTCACTTCAGGTATTATGACGTGCATGTATGGTCGGAATTGAATTTCGAGAAGTTCAGAGTTAATTTGGGAAGAACATTCTAATTTCGAAAACTTTAAGTTGGAAACATTGACTAAGCTTTGATATTTGAGTAAACGACCTCAGAATCAGGATTAGAAAAGGTTCCAACAGGTTCGTATGATGCTTTTGGACTTTAGCGTATGTCCGAATCGGGTTTTGGATGATCCGGGAGCGTTTCAGCGCCTATTGTGGAAGGTTGGCATTTTGGAAGAATTTCACAAATTTGGGTTGAAGTGCATTTCAATGTCATTGATGTCCGTTTGATATTCTGAGTTAGAAAATAGCTCTGTATGGTGATTCTGGTATTGTGAGCATGGCCGGAGCGGATTTGGAGGTCCGTAGGTCATTTCGGGGTCATTTGGCGAAAGTTACAATTTGAAGGCTTTTGAAAAGTTTGACCGGTAGTATACTTTTTGATATCGGGGTCGGTTTCCAATTCTGGAAGTTGGAGTAGGTCCTTAATGTCGAATGTGACCTATTCGAAACATTTGAGGTCAATCAGACGTGATTTGATACGTTTCGGCATCGAATATAGTAGTTTGAAATTCTAAAGTTTATTAAACTTGAATTGGGGTGCGATTCATAGTTTTGACGTGGTCTGAGGTAATTTGAGGCCTCGAGAAGGTTTGTGTTATGTTATGGTCCTGGTTCATGTGATTGGACGGGGTCCCGAGGGGCCTCGGGTGTGTTTTGCTGTGGTTTCGGACCAAATTGGAATGATTTGCTGCTGCTGTTGCTGCTATCTGGTTTACTTCTTCGCTAACACGGAGGAATTCATGCGTTCGCGAAGGAGACTTTTGCGGGCTGCTGGAGTTTCCCATCGTGAATGCGATGGGAGAGACATGAACGTGGATTTGAGTTTGTGGAAGCCTACGCAAACACGAGTAGGCACACGCGAACGCGAAGAGGAAATAAGTTGAGGGCCTACTAGGTATTAAGCCTTTGCAAACACGGCTTGAGCCCGCGAACGCAAAGGGTAAGGAGTCACCAGGTTCGCGAACGTGGCCATTGGGTCGCGAACGCATAGAGGAAATGTGGAGGCAGTGTGTTTAGCTTTCGCGATCGCGATGGCATTCCCACGATCGCGAAGAAAGGCGGGCCTAGGCAGATTGGTTTAATGTCGGGTTTGGCTCATCCCCTCTCATCTTTCACTTGGGTGGGCAATTTTTGGAGCTTTTGAATAGCAGAATTTCATCATCTATGTCAAGGTAAGTTATTCCCACCTATTGCAAGTTAAATACTTGTATTGTATATAGATTTTAACATGGAAATTCATGGAAACATTGTGGAAAATTTGGGGTTTTGGTAGAAAATCTAGAAATTGGTATTTTTGGATTTTTACCACGAATTTGGGTTTGGAATTGAGAATATATCATATATTTGAGTTCGTAATGTTATGGGTTATGTTTATCTTCAAACATTTTCGGAATCCGGGCACGTGAGACCGAGGCTTGCTTTATCGGCTTTTCGAGCGAAGTTGGGAATTTGTCTAAATTAATTTGTTATGAGTATTAGAGTATATTTTTATTGATGTGCATATTGTTTGACTAGTTTTGGAGTGATGGACATCGGTTTAAGGTGTTAGAGGGCTTGGGAGCTGGTTATGGAATTTCAGAGCAGGGTAAGTCTCTTGTCTAACTCTGTGAGGGGAAAATTACTCCTAGGTGTTGTATATTGATGTGTCCTACTTGTTGTGAGGGATACATACGCGCGAAGTGACGAGAGCCCATACGTAGCTACATTCATGTTATTGTCCGGGTAGGCTTAGGTTCACATTATGCTATAGTTGTACTATTAGAGTAGTCTCTCGCCTATTAAATTCCTCTGTTTTACATTACTACTTGAGACTAGACTTGCTATTGTAGATACTTCACGAGTTCATGATTAGTCACCGAATAATTTTACTCCTCTTATGACATGTTTCCGTGATATAAATGTTTTATTGAAAGATTTTTGTTAAAGAAATTATAACTCACACGTTTATAAGTGAGTGGGGTCACAGACCCGTCAAAGCTAATTACTCTAATGGGATCGAGCCGATCGCCTCGGTAGGATTATATACTTCTTATTCTAATGGGATCGGGCGGATCGCCTCGCAAGATTATGTACTTCTTATTCTAATGGGATCGGGCCATTCGCCTAGGCAGAATTTATGTACCACGCTCTCATGAGAACGGGTCGTTCGCCTCGATAGTTTAATAGATGCATCTATGGTTCGTGCTGTTCGATCTACTGCATGCCCAATATGTCGCGACATTATATGAAATAATGTACTATATAAGTGTACTAAACTTTCTAGTTTGTAACAACTGCACGAACGTAGCTAAATAAGGTAGATTTATCAAAGTTACGTTAACACTTTTATAGCTATGAGATATTTTCTTTGTGTACCTTTTATGTTGTGATATAATAGTTTGTTGAGCCATTCTCCGGAGAAACGTTTGCTAGAGAAAACTGAGCCGTTTATTAACTGACTATCTTCCAATTAGAACATTTCATTCTGAACTGCTACATACCCAATACGTCGCAACATTATATGAAATAAAGTACTGTATAAGTTTACTAATATTTTTAGTTTGTTACAACTGCACGAATGTATTTGTAAAACAAATAGTATAATAAAAGCTTAATATAAACTGTAGCCGTTAGCATTGGATTTTCTTATTATTGGTTCATCTAAAATTGCGTTGACATTTTTAATTATTTACAAATTAAAACAATGTCAACTTTTAAATAGTTTGGTAGACACATGGTGGAAGGGATCTCCTCCATATGGAAAGGACCACAACTTCTTAAAAACGCACTTTAAATGTGGAAATTAAATATAGAGTTATTTAATTATAAAGGGAATCTGATTTTACTGTAGTTGGTTCGAGAAATCAATGCGTAAAAACTTATAAGCTCTCAAGTAAATCAAATAAAACAAGCTTCGTGTGCACCTCACATGCATCTCGTGCGTCACACGTGCATCTTCTGTATATTAGTAAAAACTTTTCGAAACTCTTATACAATGTCAAATCTGTGTATGACAAACTCCGGATACCATGTTGATGTGCAACACGTGCACCACCGTAGTAGCTGGTCAGAGCCTGCGTGAAAATTGTACCTTTTTATTAGGGCTCTCATAGCACTCAGGTGTTCATTTATTTGTTGCATTAGGAGGTGGTGTCATTGTAGTCGAGATGATCCAGTGGACCGGGACATAGAGATGTAGGAGCGTCGTGCGCAGATTTATAGGATCTGCTTGAACGAGATGAATGGAGGANGCCTGCGTGAAAATTTTACCTTTTTATTAGGGCTCTCATAGCACTCAGGTGTTCATTTATTTGTTGCATTAGGAGGTGGTGTCATTGTAGTCGAGATGATCCAGTGGACCGGGACATAGAGATGTAGGAGCGTCGTGCGCAGATTTATAGGATCTGCTTGAACGAGATGAATGGAGGAGAAGTTGAGCTTCTATGCGGCCACAAGTTTCACCCGCATTCCATCTATAGATGGATGTCTTGATCTTCTACATGCCCAATCTGTCGCAGCATTATATGAAATGAAGTACTATATAAGTGTACTAATATTTCTAGTTTGTTATAACTGTACGGATGTAGCTAAATAATGTAGCTTAATCTAGGTTATGTTAACACTTTTATAGCTAGGAGATATGCTCTTTGTGTACCTTTATGTTGTGATATAATAGTATGTTGAGCCATTCTCCGTAGAACAGTTTGCTAGAAAAAACCGAGCCATTGCTCAACTGACTATCTGCCAATTAAAAACTTTCATTCTCAACTTCTACGACAAAATCCCTTGATGAAAAAACAACAATGACACCGCAGAAATCCCTCCTCCATCTTACCATAAGCAAGTGCCAGTGTAGAAACTATATTAGTTCCCTCATCAGTAATATATATAGCCTTTTGGGTTTCTTATTCTTCTTGCTTATATATAAGTTCATCAAGGTGCTCTTCTTTCCACCACTCTTTCATCTTCCTAGACTTCTTGTTACGCATGTTTCCCTTCATCTCCTTCTCACACTCTTTCTTGAGAATCTCTGTCTCTTTCTCAAATTTACTCATAGGTGCTGAAATGACCAAATTGGTTTTCTCGCTAACTCTATTGTCCGGAAGCCATGTTGTTGCGCATACATGCACCACCATGGTAGCTGGTCAGAGCATGAGTAGAAATCCTACATTTTTCTTAGGGCTCTGGTAGTAATCGCGTATGCATTGATTATTTGCATTATCAAGTGGTGTTTATGTGGTGAAGACGATCCATTAGAGAGGTAAATAGAGATGCAGGAGCATCCAGCCGAGATTTGTATGATCTTCTTGAACGAGATGATTAGAGAAGAAGTTGAACTTCCTTGGGGCTACAAGTTTCACCCGCATTGCATCCATAGATGGATCCAGATCTGCTGTATGGCCAATACGTCGTGTCATTATATGAAATAAAGTACTGTATAAGTTAACTAATTTTTTTAGTTTGTTACAAATGCATGAATGTATTTGTAAAATGAATAGTACAATAAAGCTTAATATAAACAATCATCGTTAGCATTGGATATTCTTATTATTGTTTCGTCTAAAATTGCTTGGGAATGTTTAATTATTTACAAATGAAAAGAATGTCAGCTTTCAAATAGTTTGGTAGACACATGGTGGAAGGGATATCCTCCCAATGGAAAGGACCACAACTTCTTAAAAAGTCACTTTAAATGTGGAAATTAAATATAGAGTTGTTGAATTATAAAAGGGATCCGATTTTATTGGAGTTGGTTTAAGAAATCAATACTTAAGAACTTATGATGTCTCAAGTAAATCAAATAAAACTTGCTTATTGTGCGCCTCACGTGCATCTAGTGCGTCACACGTGCATCTTCTATATATAAGTAAAACCTTTTTGAAAATCTTATACATTGTCAAATCTATGTATGTCAATCTCCAGATGTTGTGCAACGTCCCACAGAGGGAAAAATGAGGTCGTGATAGTTATTGTGCAACACGTGCACCAGTGTGGTAGCTGGTCAGAGCCTGCGTTGAAATCCTACTATTTTCTTAGGGCTTTGATAGCACTCATGTGTGCATTGATTATTTTCATTAGGAAGTGGTGTCTATGTGGCCGAGACGATCCAATTGAGAGGGACAGAGAGATGCAGGAACGTCCCACAGAGTTTAGTACGTTCTGCTAGAACGAGATGATTGGAGAAGAAGTTGAGCTTCCATGGGGCCCTAAGTTTAACCTGCATTGAATCCATAGATGGATCCAGATCTGCTACATGCCCAATCTATCGCAGTATTATATAAATTAAAGTATTGCATAAGTTTACTAATTTTTTTAGTTTGTTACAACTGCACTAATGTATTTATAAAACGAATAGTACAATAACAGCTTAATACAAATGGTCGTCGTTAGCATTAGATTTTCTTATTATTGCTTCATCTAAAATTGCGATGGAATTTTTAATTATTTACAAATTTAAAGAATGCCAGCTTTCAAACAGTTTGGTAGACACCTGGTGGAAGGGATCTCCTCCCAATGGAAAGGACCACAACTTCTTAAAAAGACACTTTAAATATGGAAATTAAATATAGAGTTAGTTAATTATAAAAGGGATATGCTTTTATTGGAGTTGGTTTGAGAAATCAATACTTAAAAACTTACGAGGTAATCAAGTAAATCAAATAAAACTAGCTTCGTGTGCGCCTCACATGCATCTCGTACGTCACACGTACATCTTCTGTATATTAGTAAAAACGTTTCCAAAATCTTATACATTGTCAAATCAATGTATGACAATCTCCGGATGCCATGTTGTTGTGCAACACGTACACCACCGCGGTAGCTGGTCAGAGCCTGCGTGGAAATTTTACTTTTTTATTGGGGCTCTGATAGCACTCACGTGTTCATTTATTTGTTGCATTAAGAGGTGGTGTCCATGTAGCCGAGATGATCCAGTAGAGGGACATAGAGATGCAGGAGCGTCATACGGAAATTTGTGCGATCTACTTGAACGAGAAGATTGGAGGAGAAGTTGAGCTTCTATGCGGCCACAAGTTTCACCCAAATTGCATCTATAGGTGGATGTCCAGATCTGCTACATGCCCAGAATATCGCAGCATTATATGAAATGAAGTACTGTATATGTGTACTAAAATTTCAAGTTTGTTACGACTGCACGAATATAGCTAAATGGTAGCTTAATATTGGTTACGTTAACACTTTTATCTCTAGGAGATATGCTCTTTATGTACCTTTTATGTTATGATATAATAGTATGTTGAGTCATTCTCCGGAGAACAGTTTGCTAGAGAAAATCGAACCATTGCTCAACTGGCTATCTGCCAATTAGAAAATTTAATTCTTAATTGCTACTACAAAATCCCTTGATGAAAAAACAACAATCACACCACATAAATCCCTCCTCCATCTTACCATAAGCAAGTGACAATTTAAAAACTATATCAATTCCCTCATCAGTAATATATATATAGCCTCTTGGCTTTCTTACTCTTCTTGCTTATATATAAGTTCATCAAGGTGCTCTTCTTTACACCACTCTTTCATCTTCCTAGACTTCTTGTTACGCATTTTTCCCTTCATCTCCTTCTCACACTCTTTCTTGAGAATCTCGGTCTCGTTCTCAAATTTACTCATAGGTGCTGAAATGTCCAAATTGGATTTCTGGCTAACTCTACTGTCCGGAAGCCATGTTGTTGAACAACAGCTGCACCACCGTGGTAGCTGGTCAGAGCCTGCGTGGAAATCTTACTTTTTTCTTGGGGCTCTGATAGCACTCATGTGTGCATTGATTATTTGCATTAGGAAGTGATGTCTATGTGGCGGAGACAATCTGGTGGAGAGGGACATAGAGATGCAGGAGCTTCCTACAAAGATTTGTACGATATGCTTGAACGAGATGATTGGAAGAGAAGTTGAGTTTCCATGGGTCCACAAGTTTCACCCGCATTGCATCCGTAGATAGATCGAGATATGGTATATGCCCAATCTGTCGCGGCATTATATGAAATAAAGTATTGTATAAGTTTACTAATTCTTTTAGTTTTTTACAACTGCACTAATGTATTTTTAAAACAAATAGAACAAAAAAAGCTTATTATAAACGGCAGCCGTTAGCATTGGATTTTCTTATTATTGTTTCGTCTAAAATTGCATTGAAAATTATAATTATTTACAAATGAAAAGAATATCAACTTTCAAATTGTTTGGTAGACACATGGTAGAAGGGATCTCCTCCTAATGGAAAGGAACTCAACTTCTTAAAAAGACATTTTAAATGTGGAAATTAAATATAGAGTTATTTAATTATAAAAGGGATCTGATTTTATTGGAGTTGGCTGGAGAAAACAATACTTAAAAACCTATGAGGTCTCCAGTAAATCAAATAAACTAGCTTCTTGTGCGCCTCACGTGCATCTTCTGTATATTAGTAAAATATTTTTTAAAATCTTATACATTATCAAATCTATGTATGACAATCCCCGGATGCCATGTTGTTGTGCAACACGTGCACCACCGTGGTAGCTAGTCAGAGCCTGGGTGAAAAATTTACTTTTTTATTGGGGCTCTGATAGCACTCAGGTGTTCATTTATTTATTGCATTAGGAGGTGGTGTCAATATAGCCAAGATGATCTAGTGGACAGGGACAGAGAGATGAAGGAGCGTCATGCCTAGAATTGTACGATCTGCTTGAACGAGATGAATGGAGGAGAAGTTGAGCTTCTATGCGGCCACAAGTTTCACCTGTAATGCATCTATAGATGGATGTCCAGATCTGCTACAAGCCAAATTATTCGCAGCATTATATGAAATAAAGTATTATATACATGTACTAATGTTTCTAGTTTGTTACAACTGCACGAATGTAGCTAAATAAGGTAGCTTAATCAAGGTTACGTTAACACTTTTATAGATAGGAGATATTCTCTTTGTGTATCTGTTATGTTGTGAAATCCATCCTCCATCTTACAAGAATCATGTGACAGTGTAAAACCTATATCAATCCCTCCTCTGTAATATATATAGCCTCTTTGCTTTCTTACTCTTCTTGCTTATATATAAGTTCATCAAGGTGCTCTTCTTTCCACCACTCTTTCATCTTCCTAGGCTTCTTGTTACGCATTTTCCCCTTCATCTCCTTCTCACACTCTTTCTTGAGAATATATATCTCTACCTCATATTTAGTCATAGGTGCTGAAATGTCCAAATTGGTTTTCTGCTAACTCAACTGTCTGGAAGCCATGTTGTTACGCAACAAGTACACCACTGTGGTAGCTGGTTAGAGCCTGCGTGGAAATCCTACTTTTTTCTTGGTGTTGTTATAGCACTCACGTGTGTATTGAGTATTTGCATTAGGAACTGGTGTCAATGCGGCCGAGACGAACCAGTGGATAGGGACATAGAGATGGAGGATCATCCTACGGAGATTTGTACGATCTGCTTGAACGAGATGATTGGAGGAGAAGTTGAGCTTCCATGGGCCCACAAGTTCCACCCGCATTGCATCCATAGATGGATCTAGATCTGCTACATGCCCAATATGTCGCGGAATTATATGAAATAAAGTATTGTATAAGTTTACTAATATTTTTAGTTTATCACAACTGCATGAATGTATTTGTAAAACGAATAGTACAATAAACGCTTACTATTAACGGTCGCCGTTAGCATTGAAATTTTCTTATTATTGTTACATCTAAAATTGTGTTGAAAGTTTTAATTATTTACAAATGAAAAGAATGTTAACTTTCAAATAGTTTGGTAGACACATGGTGGAAGGGATCTCCTCCCAATGGAAAGGACCACAACTTCTTAAAATGAGACTATAAATGTGGAAATTAAATATAGAGTTATTTAATTATAAAAGGGATAAGATTTTATTTGAGTTGGTTTGAGAAATCAATACTTAAAAACTTTTGAGGTCTCAAGTCAATCAAATAAAACTAGCTTCGTGCGCGCCTCAAGTGCCTTTCGTGCGTCACACGTGCATCTTCTGTATATTAGTGAAAACTTTTAGAAAATCTTATACATTGTCAAATCTATGTATGATTATCTCTGGATGCCATGTTGTTGTGCAACACGTGCACCACCGTGGTAGCTGGTCAGAGCTTGCTTGGAATTTCTACTTTTTTATTGAGGCTCTGATAGCATTCACATGTGCATTTATTTGTTGCATTAGGAGGTGGTGTCTATGTAGCCAAAAGGATCCAGTGGACAGGGACATAGAGATGCAGGAGCGTCTTGCGGAGATTTGTACAATATTCTTGAACGAGATGACTGTAGGAGATGTAGAGCTTGCATGCAGCCACAAGTTTCACCCGCATTGCATCTGTAGACGGGTGTCCAGATATGCTACATTCCCAATTTGTCCTGGCATTATATGAAATAATATATTGTAAAGTGTACTAATCTTTCTAGTTTGTTACAACTGCACGAATGTAGCTAAATAAGGTAGCTTAATCAAAGTTACGTTAACACTTTTATAGCTATGAGATATTTTCTTTGTGTACCTTTTATGTCGTGATATAACTGTATGTTAAGATATTCTCCGGAGAATAGTTTGCTAGAGAAAACCGAGCCGTTTCTCAACTGACAATCTGCCAATTAGAAAATTTCATTCTCAACTACGACTACAAAATCCCTTGATGAAAACACAACAATGACACCACAGAAATCTCTCCTCCATCTTACCAGAATCAAGTGATAGTGTAAAAACTATATCAAATCCCTCCTCCGTAATATATATATATATATAGACTCTTGGATTTCTTTCTATTCTTGCTTATATATAAGTTCATCAAATTGCTCTTCTTTCCACCACTCATCATATTCCTAGGCTTCTTGTTACGTATTTTCCCCTTCATCTCCTTCTCACACTCTTTCTAGAGAATCTCTATCTCTTCCTCAAATTTACTCAGAGGTGCTGAAATATCCAAATTGGTTTTCTGGCTAACGCAATTGTCCGGAAGCCATGTTGTTGTGCAACACTTGCACCACCGTGGTAGATAGTCAGAGCATGCGTGAAAATCCTACTTTTTTCTTTGGGCTCTGATAGCACTCACGTGTGCATTGATTATTTGCATTAGGAAGTTGTGTCTTTGTGGCGGAGATGATCTAGTAGAGAGGGACATAGAGATGCAGGACCGTCCTGTGGAGATTTGTACGATCTGCTTGATCAAGATGATTGGAGAAGAAGTTGAGCTTCCATGGGGCCACAAGGTTCACCCGCATTGCAACCATAGATGGATCCAGATCTTCTACATGCCCAATCCGTTGCGGCATTATATGAATTAAAGTACTGTATAAGTTTACTAGTTTTTTTAGTTTGTTACAACTGTACGAATGTATTTATAAAACGAATAGTACAATAAAAGCTTAATATAAACGGTCGCCATTAGAAATGGATTTTGTTATTATTGTTTCGTGTAAAATTGAGTTGAAAATATTAATTATTTACAAATGCAAAGAATGTCGACTTCCAAATAGTTTGGTAGACACATGGTGGAAGGGATCTCCTCCCAATGGAAAGGACCACAACTTCTTAAAATGAGCCTTTAAATGGGGAAATTAAATATAGACTTATGTAATTATAAAAGGGATCTCATTTTATTTGAGTTATTGAGAAATCAATGCTTAAAAACTTATGAGGTCTCAAGTCAATCAAATAAAATAGCTTCGTGCGCGCCTCATGTACCTTTCATGCGTCACACGTGCATCTTCTGTATATTAGTAAAAACTTTACGAAAATCTTATACATTGTCAAATCTATGTATGACAATCTCCGGATGCCATGTTGTCGTGCAACACGTGCACCACCATGGTAGCTGGTCAGAGCCTGCGTGGAATTTTTACTTTTTTATTGGGGCTATGATAGCATTCACATGTGCATTTATTTGTTGCATTAGGAGGTGGTGTCTATGTAGCCGAGAAGATCCACTGGACAGGGACATAGAGATGCAGGAGCGTCCTACAGAGATTTGTACGATCTGCTTGAACGAGATGATTGGAGAAGAAGTTTAGCTACCATACGGACACAAGTTTCACCCGCATTGCTTCTATAGATGGATGTCCATATCTGCTACATGCCTAATCTGTCACGGCATTATATGAAATAAGGTACTGTATAACTGTACTAATATTTCTAGTTTGTTACAACTGCACGAATGTAGCTAAATAAGGTTACTTAATAAGGGTTACGTTAACATCTTTATAGCTAGGAGATATTCTCTTTTTGTACCTTTTATGTTGTGATACAATAGTATGTTGAGCCATTCTCCGGAGAACAGTTTGCTAGAGAATATCGAGTCATTTCTCAACTGACTATCTGCCAATTAGAAAATTCCATTCTCAACTGCTACCACAAAATCCCTTGATGAAAAAACAACAATGACACAAAAGAAATCCGTCCTTCATCTTACCAGAAGCAAGTGACAGTGTAAAAACTATATCAATTCCCTCATTAGTAATATATTTAGCCTCATGGATTTCTTACTCTTCTTGCTTATGTATAAGTTCAACAAGGTGCTCTTCTTTCCACCACTCTTTCATCTTCCTAGACTTCTTATTACGCATTTTCCCTTTCATCTCCTTCTCACACTCTTTCTTGAGAATATCTGTCTCTTCCTCAAATTTACTCACAGGTGCTTAAATGTCCAAATTAGTTTTCTGGCTAACTCTACTGTCCGGAAGCCATGTTGTTGCGCAACACATGCACCACCGTGGTAGCTGGTCAGAGTCTGCATGGAATTCCCACTTTTTTCTTGGGACTCTGATAGTAGTCACGTATGCATTGATTATTTGCATTAGGAAGTGGTGTCTATGTGGTGGAGACGATCCAGTAGAGAGGGAAATAGAGATGTAGGAGCGTCCTACCGATATTTGTACGATCTTCTTGAACGAGATGATTGGAGGAGAAGTTGAGCTTCCATGGGGCCACAAGTTTCACCCGCATTGCATCCATAGATGGATCCAGATCTGCTACATGCCCAATCCGTCACGGCATTATATGAAATAAAGTATTGTATAAGTTTACTAATTTTTTTAGTTTGTTACAACTGCACGAATGTATTTGTAAAACGAATAGTACAATAAAAG